>JAOBYK011020868.1:0-24030 GCA_025434845.1 Phenganax subtilis | reverse complement strand
TGGCTTCTTTTTGCCTGATTTGGCTACTTTATGTCACTCGTTTGGCTCCTTCGGGCTCAGGCCATCTGGCAACCCTGAGTGGAAGCACAAACAATAATAAGTGGCAGGCCAGCTACAATGTCTCAATTAAAACAGTCTGTTCTACATATGGTTCTACCAACAGCTATAAAATTCTGAGTGCAGAAATGGATGGTGATGATTCTGACGTGGAGCTTTGGAGAAAAAAGAAATCCAAAGAGACTTACATTACTTTGAGTGATCAGTCAGATTACTCAGATAGCGAAGTAGAGTGTTCAAGGAAAAGAAAATCAAATGTTCTAGATGATTTTAGTGAAGATGACACAGATGATGAAGGTTTGCAAGCTGGAATCCTGTAATTTATAAGTAAATGATTAGAGCATTGACTGGCACAGTTGCTTTCGAATGAGTACTATCATCTGCTGTTAGGCAAAGTGAGTTGTGTAAGGTCGGTGTAGTGAGGTGTGCTTTGCAACGCACAGGATTACAAGCTAGCCCATTGTAAGCATTAGGGTGGTGGCTGCCTGAGACTTGCACCAGAGATGAAAGAGGTGTAGTTGAGGAACTAATCAGTAAAAAAGTTGCTTTTTAGGCCCCCTTTACACGAGCCCGGGTTGGCTACTAACCCCGGGTTGACTGTCCAACTCGGGTCAACCCGTCTATTGATATTAGCTTCTATTAGCATTTACACGATAGCCGAGTCAATCCTTTCACACCTGGTCAACCCGGGTAACCCTTCTCAAAACCCGGGTTGGCGAGGTGCCAAGGCGTGAAAATTTTGCTTAAATCTTCATGTAAACTTGAGTTGGCTTGACCCGTGCCCATGTAAACAGCGGAGCAGCGGCAATATGCTGCTGTGATTGGATAATGAACAATAACATCACTCCATACATCACCCTGGGTTGAGAACAACTGACCCGGGTTGTTAAGAACAGCCTTCAACGTGGGTCTGTGTTAACCTTTAAAAAAATAACCTCCAATAGCTCACCAACCCGGGTTGAAAATCAACCCTGGCTCGTGTAAAAGGGGCCTTGGTGTGTCCATAATCCTAACAAACTCCTCAAATGAGGTATGCACCCCTAGGAATATTCACAATAGCAAGTGGGTGAGTGCCTCTGTTTAGCGCATTTCCTAGCAATACGTCAATTATCAAAAACATCTTATACATTTCTGTATCAACTGCAGCATGTCTGTGGCATGTGAATCTGTGCTTCCATCTCAGCCCACTGGTTGCAAAAACTTCTTCCTGACAAGTAAAAATCATTTGGTGTTATCCAGAGTACAATATATAAGTATGAGGCGTTGGGAACATAATTGCCAGTCAGTAGTGGTTTAAAGTGTTAGTTCTTCAGACAGTGAAAGTGAGGAAAGTGATGATTCTGAAGATGAAGTAAATGATGTTGATGACAATGTAAATACTGGCCAGTGTGCTATATGTTTGATGGAGTTTACTGATCAGAAAGTAGGAATACCTAACAACTGTGCACATGTTTTCTGTTTGGTTTGCATACAAGAATGGGCAAAGGTAATTCCAGCTTGGTTTTTTTAGAGTCCACTGAGCCAAAATGGAATGCAGGAATAAAAATGAACTGCAGATGTGTTAGTTTAATCTTACACCATGCAATACTTTCACCTTAAGTGCTAGCCACTGTCACGGTGAAACACATTGTATATTGTAGAATAGGCGGATGGGTGCATTGCCACTCATGGCACTTCATTGAATAATGTGCAATAAAGTGCACTGAGTAGCAAAAATTTCAGCAGCTAGGCAATATAAAATATACAAGTGCTGCAATAGATGCTATATAAATTAATATTTTTGGGCCAACTTCTAAGTTTTTAGACTCTAAACTAGAATTCGTCTGCATACAGTACAGCCTGTTTCATTAGCTACTTAGGAATCTCCAGATTCAATGTTTATTTTTGCAAGCTATGACATAGTGAGACTAGCTGTTTCAAAATGTCAGTTTTTAGTTGTACATTTGTTCACTGTATTATTGCAAATTGCTTGAATTGTTTTGTATTGCTCTTTTGAATACAATTCATTAACTATCATGTTCAGAATGTTAATACTTGTCCAGTGGATCGTAAAGTGTTTCACATGATTGTTGTGAAGAAAGCGATGAATGGAGTGACAGTAGAACAGGTATGATCCTGTTCACTTCTAAAAACTAAAATTTTGTTAACCTATATTACAACCTAATAATTATTTCTTGGCATCAAAGATTAAAGTTAAGGATCGAACTCAAGTGAAAAAAGAATCTGAAGACTCAACTACTTGCGAGGTAATCAAAGCTAGAGCACCGGACTCTTGAGAAACTTATAAAGTAGGTCCTTAATGGCTGTATTGTGAAATTTGTTTTAATCGTTTTACAAATTATTATAGTTATTAATCAGTATCACAGACAAAGAACCCTGGGTTGCGTGACATGGGATTTGTTAATTTACTTCCGTTTTTCGTTGCTGATCTAGGTGTGTGGTATAGGGGATCGTGAAGACAGAATGTTGCTTTGTGACGGGTGCGATAGAGGGTACGAAAAATTGTCTTAGTAATCTATATATGGTATAACTCATACTAAAGTGCTACACCTGTATTGAGCGACCCTCTATTAAGGGAATACCCTGGATTAAACGCACACTCTCTGAGGTTCCAAACTGAATCCACATTGCTATACACTGCAGATATCGACCTATTTTCAAAGGGTGTCCTTTCTATGCAACTTTGACTGTAGTTAAATTTCAGATTTCATCTGGAATGTTTGACACCACCGCTGTACAGTGTGCCTGAGGAGGAATGGTTTTGTGATGATTGTTTTGTAGAACCTGCACAAGACGACATAACAAGTTGGTCAATAGTTGCTGCTCAACAGGACACCATTGATTATTCTCAACATGCCATTGAGTTTTCTGATGATGAAACAATAGCTGTTGGTGAATATTTTATAATAACACTCTGGTAGTTTGTTTCAATTTCAGTTCAGAAACTGAAACGCAATAAACCTGCTGGTTGGTATAAGTATAGGGACACATCCTTTACACCCGTTTTCCAATAAAGCCCCTGCGGAAGAAAGAGAGAGAAGGTTAGGTGATATGAGCTGACGTTGCCCAAGCGGCTCGTTTACGGAACGACCATAATTTGCGCAAATTTACACGCCTCAAGGCCAGTTTACACGGGCGATTTTTGCTGCGTTTTTTCTCCTTTTAGTGTATGTGATCGAGTAGGTTGACTGGCAAGTGCATTAGCAAAACTGTTGGACCAAGTATACTCGCCAGTTATCCACTCTATCACATCGTTCAACGCGAGAAAAATCGCATCGAAAATCGCCCGTGTGAACTGGTCTTTGGAGAGGTTCAGATCTGACTTCTAATACCATTACCAGTACCTTCTGCTACCTAACCTCACATTTGATTGGTCAACCAATTAGATAAGACACATCTCATTGGTGAGTCTTGGCAAATAGAAGTCATAGTGGTAGTAGAAGTCAAATCTGAACCCAGTCACCGTTCATATGAAATCTTGAAATGACGCTGTAATGAACAAAAGTTCAACATTTCAGAAATAAGAACTCGTTTCGAGTCGTCAAGCTCTCGTACTTCAACTTCAGAGCAACGTCGTGCGAGAACCGTAGCGACTTCGCGTGCTACTCGGAGGAGAAGGAGACAAAGGGCAGATCGAGAAACAGGAGAACGCTCGAAAAACAAGAGAACAAAAAAGAAAACAAACTCCTCTACTAAAAGTAATTCGTAAGATTTTTGTTGACCCATTCAAATGCACCAGAGTCGCACTTTTATCAAGATGACTTGTCAACTATCAAGCTGCAATATTCTTGTTACTTATTTTAGCCGCTGGTAGTTCAAGTACCCACGCCACCAAAAAGAAGAAAAAAGGAAAAAAGAGGAGAAGATTGGCAAGAAAAAAGCGAAGAAAAACAGAAAGTAATGCAAGTGCACCAACAAAATATCTCTTACCGCATGAGATGGAACCCACCGCTTCGTTTTCCTTGTTTGGAAGGGAGAGCGATCTTGATTATCTTCCTGTCATAGAATCACCAGTCGTTACGTCATCAAATACTCCAGCCCCGAGGTTTGTCATGTTACTCACATTTTCTCTTTGAAGCACGCAGGATTTGTTTACATTAGACCAATTCAGACGAACCCAGGTCGATGTAACATGAACAGTGGCAATGGTTTACATAAGACAATTTTTGTATCCAAAAGATCTGCTGTACTCGTGGTCCTAGTGTCTTCCTAAATATACTCAATAGAATTCTTTAATGTAACGAATCATCAAACTTAGAACAGACATGTTAACAAGTCACACATTGCAAGTCCAAGTCAAGTCACGAGTCATGTTGTTCAAGTCCAAGTCAAGTCACAAGTCAATGAAGTCATTCGATTACTGAAGCTCTTTTTGACAAATATACTGTATAACTGTACTGAAAAGAAACCCGTGACCATTGACTATTACATTTTAGCTATTAAAAAATACTGGGTCGCATTGCCGCCTATGGCAGGTTCATAATTTGAAGAGGAGTGATGTACAAACATGAGTTGAACCATTTCTTTTACTTGCATTGGCAACAAGTCCCACGTTGCAAGTCTAAGTCAAGTCACAAGTCATTAGTGCGAGTAACAAGTCAAGTCACAAGTCACAGAAAATGTGACACGAGTCCAAGTCTTTTGACTCTAGTCTACATCTCTGACTTAGACCAAATAAAGGGCTTTATGAACCTGATACGTTGCTTGATATATTACTATGACAGATATTATGGTGATTTTATGATCAATGATCAAAAAACTCGTTTGACCGTTTCTTCTTCAATTCTTCATTTTTTTAGCTTTTCGACGCTAGCGTCTAACCCAGATGTACTAGGTTCTATCTTCACTGGATTGAACACTCTTCATAGCGATTCTCTATCAGTCGACAGGAAAGGCAGACTCACTAGCGAGGAAACTCTATCAACTTCGAAGAAGTTCAGAATTCCTAAGACCGCAAGATCGGGAACTACTCGAAAAAGACATGAATCAGTTGCATCATTGAGTACATGTTCGAGCTCATCGAGTAAGTGTCCATCAGCATCAACTAAAAACTCAACATGTTCATGTAAAAGTTTATCATCACTGAGGGGCCTGTTCATATGGGCCAAAGTTATCCCGGTTGGCGAGGAAATTTTTCGACCTGCCAAATAGTTTTGTTTTGTTCATATGGCGAAACGTTATCCCGCTAACCGGGGGAAGTTTACGGCTGTGACGTCTACGCCCGCCATTTTGTTAAATTACATGTTGAAAAGTTGCTGACTAAACAGAAAATTATCCCGGTAGGCGGGAAATTGCGTTCATATGGGGAGAATTTTGGCCCGTCGACCGAGATCTCGGTAGGCGGGAAACCTTTTCGTCTCATATGAACGCAACCTAATTTTTCGTACTCTTTGTTAATAAGGCGAGATCTCGCTTTCGAATTTGCCGCGAGTATCATTTATTGGTAGCTCATCACTTTTAGATAAGAGCTTATCATCACCGAGTAACAGTTCGACACTGACAAGTAATAGCTCAACACCACCGAATAAAAGTTCATGTAGTTCAAGAAAGGTGTCAGGACATTCAACAACGGATGGAAATATAAACAAGCAGTCGACAAGCGTTGAAAAAGTTGGAAACAGAGAGAATGTCCGGCGTTTCATTAATGAGAAAAGAATTAAACGTTTTGATACAAAACCAAATAAATGCACCATGACCGGATTAACCGCAGGCTTCAATTCTTTGGGAAGGAATCGATATGCACTTCTTAAGATGGATCGCGAAAAGATCAAGAAAATGGAATTTAAAAGAGAGAAATCAACCGCCTCGACTTCTAGTAGGTCATCTAGCGACTTAAACACGATATCATCTTCCGATATACTTAGTTTGTATAAAATACCTAGGAGAACAAGTGAATTGTCCTCGAGTCTGGCAAGAAGCGAGGACACGGGTATTTTGTCATCTGATAATACATCCAGTCCAAAGAAATCCGTTCTCAAAAAACTTGAAACAATCGATGTTATGGAAGAAAGTATGGGCATTTTTCATCTTTTACCGTCGGAGGTAGGAACATGTTCTTTGACACAAGATGCGACTGAAAATACAAAGGCAAAATCGTTGAGGAAATCTGCATCAAAGTCAAAAACAACTTCATTTTCAACGACGGAGAGCACTGCTTTCGAGAATACAAAAAACATTGTGTTGAAGAAACCATCAGATTTAAACACTGCTACGTCGTCTACAGTAGGCAATATTTTTAAAAATGACAGGAAACCGACAAAGTACCTTGCATCAAATTCAAGAACCACTTCGACGTCGAGCGGTATTTTTAAGGACGTAACAAAGAATACGAAGGAGAAGCTATTGCAGAAACCATTGAATTCAGCTTTGAGTTCGTCCCCATCGCAGGGTATGAACGCTGTTGATAATGGTAAAAATCGTACAAGAAAAAAACTATCGGAAAGTATTAATCCAACTATATTCAGTGAAAATGTAAACACCTTTGGAGCGAGAAGCTCTGCATTAGAAGATGACATTGAGTTTTCTACTCGACCTATTGCAGTTGTCAGACCAACTACCAAACTTGACGACGAAAGTTCACACGATGCAGTCGTAGCTGAAAGACGCAAACAGGTTAGCTGTTCTTTTTCAATTAGGTTTTATTTCCCAAAAGTTATGAGTTTTTACACAAATTTTATACAAAGAAAATAGTGTGGAGTTTTACACGACGAATTGAGTACGGTGTCAGCTGTACCCATGGCTGTAACTACTCTTGTTACTCAATGCGTCGTGTATAATCGCCTTTATTTTGTAAAATACACATGAAACTTCGACAAAGGAGAGTACTTTTTATAAACTTCTATATTTAAAAAAAGTGTACCAAATTTATTGCTGTTTTTCTAGGCGACGCTAGGAGAAAGGATAGCTTAGTTTAGCCCCACATCTTGTCTTGTGGTTTTTTTCAAGTCTAGTAGGAGACCACAGACTTGATGGCGGTCTGGTATCCTAGAAAAAAGCTTGCCACAAGACATGTAGAAGCTGCTTATAATTTGTACAGACGTACAGTAGCTTTCATATTTAAGTGGTAGAGAGGTGTGTGCGCAGGCTGCTAGCTAGACACAACATGTTGACCGTTCTGTTCCAGGGCATTGAGAGACTGCAACGCAAACACGTGATAAGTGAAGAAGTTAAGAAAGCTTTGAAACCGTTCTACAGATACAAAGAAATATCAAAAGAAAATTACAAATATATTTACTGTCGTGCCGTTGAGAAGGTGTGTTCAAAGTTGAAGGTTTTTGAAGATACAAATTAAATCACAGCTCATTTAACGTTTGATTCTTCAAATACGAGTTGAAGGACTTAAACTGGATTTCAAAGTTCCAGAACGCTTTGAAAGAGCGAATGGCAGACGAGGTTTTTTATTCTCGAGAAGTGTAAAATCGCCGAATAGTTTGCTCTAGGTGATGTGATTATCGCGTCATATCAAACAAAAGACGTGGCGTATTCTTTCTGATCGCCTTTTACTAATAACTATTATTTTGCAGATCATCAAATCTTCTCTTCCCGTCGTCTCATGCTACGTTTCTAGACTGGTGAAAAATTACGTGAAGAAGCTGAAAGGTCGACAAATTAAATCGGACGCAGCCGACGCTTGAAATTCATCAGTCAGTACCTTCGCTACTTTGACAAACGATCAAATCCAAATGTAAATCTGACATGTTTCCAATCGCTTAACAGTCAGTGTATGTTTGAACTCCTTTGCACTTCTTAGCATATTTTTTTCAACGCGTTTTATTATATTCCCATGGTTCATTGCCTTAATCCGATTTATAAAGGAACGCACGATGAATGGGTACTGAGAAAGAGTCAAGTATAAATAGTTTTGTCATGAACAGTTATATTTAACCTCACCTGACGTGCGCAATGGGTAACAATAGAGAGCTTTAAGCAAGTGGCGTTCTTGACGACGCAAACGGCATGAGGAATGCCGAAGGACTGGGTCAACAACAGTGATTGGTGGAAAACGTCAAATTTACTTCCGGTCGACGTCAGTGTTGTTAAAAACGCCGCTTGCTAGCAGCCTCGTCCCCAGGCGCTTTATTGCTCTCCTTTTAAATATTTTAAATATCGTGGGCTGTGCGCGGGAAACACGCAATACCACGCAAGCGTGTAAGGCCTGGGGACGAGGCTGGCTTGCTAGCTCTCAAATGGATCTGACATTCAGGTCCTATCTCTTACACATTTGCGTCAAAATTTCAAACAGCCAAGTAAATGTATAATATATAAATTCATCAATATTATAGTGAATGGATATTTTCATATGAATTGTTAATGGTGGCTCTGCAGTAGTCATGATCATATCCGTTAGATGACGTCTCGTTTAGCAAAGACAGAGATAATGGAAAAGTTAAAAAAATGAGGGCCTGTTTATATGGGGAGGCGAGACGGAACGTTTGCCGGGACGGGACGGTATTCATCCCGCGTTTACACGATTGCTTTGTACACGGGACGTTTTCTTGCGGGAACACCCGGGACGTAAGAATTTGCAAAGAATGTATATCCAAATTTGTCCAGGCAGACGGAACGGAGCATTTATATAGGGAAAAACGTCTCGCTTCGTGCAGGATACCGGTTGCTTCAACCGAGATCTCGCCAAGGCGGGACAGGACGAAAAACGTCCCGCTTACATATAAACACAAGGCGAAAAATGAAACAGAAACACATACATGCCGGGATCCTGTTCATCTTCCCGTCCCGGCAAACGTCCCGTCCCGCCTCTCATATAAGCAGGCCCTGAATGATGCTGCTTTCCAAGTAAGCGCCTTGCACCTTTTTGCGCCCTCTTCCATTGCAGCCGTTACGCGAGCGGAGTGTGTATTTTTAAACTGGGCTGAGGTAGGTCGAGAGCTATAAGCGCAATAGCGCATGTTAAAAATATTCCCATGTGGAGAGCAGCTGTTTTGGAAAATAGTCTCAATAAAATGAAGCCAAGGGCAGGGTTGTCAGATTGACTTCTTGGAGGCCAACTAACTCGATTTTAGCTTCTTGTTTCTTGCTTACCTCGAAAACAAGTTTGGGTATTTGGGTTCTCTTAATTTCAATGCAATTGTCAAAATTCTTATTGATTTATTGCAGGAATAGGACAGTTCTATGGTAAATCTTGTTCGAGATTGTAACATAACTTCCATTGCTCTTGTTGCTGACTCCTCAATTGAGGAATCAAAATGCCCTGGATATGAGCTTGCCACTTGGTTTCTTTTTGGCGTATTTTGAAAAAGTAATTGTTTGACCTCTTGTTGGATTGTGGCTACTGTTCAAGACATATGTTCTCCCAAGCATGCGCAAAAGTTTGTCAAGCCATTACCGCCAATGATAGGGCCATCGATTGAACCAAGAATACATGGAACGCTAACTCTAATGATATTGTCTAGGCTGAGACAAATGAGTAACGAAAAATATTAATGAGAGCATTCGTCATCTATAGTAACTAAGCCTTATCGAGCTTCCCTCTGACTGTGAAATACTTCACATAAGCCTATTATAGATGGCTACTCCTGTATACAGATACTGCAGAAGGGCGTGTTTACATGGAGGCGAGTTACTTGGCTAACCGAGTAACTGTAGGTTTGCGAGTAACCCGGCATATACTCGCATCTGAATCCATTATAACGTGCAGCGCTTCTACTTTGAAAGAAACTTATGGCAGGATGCGGAACTGACGAGAATTCTTCTGGCCTAGCCGGGTTTCCCGTCCAAAAGTGTTTACATGGAGCAAACGAGCAACTCGCCTTGCCGAGTCCTCGGCAGAAAAAGCTGCGATCTCGGCAAGGCGAGTAACTCGGTCGTTCCATGCATGTAATTACAGTCACCAGGGTAAACTACTTAGTACTTACTATACAAAATAGCCGGGATCTCGGTTCAACCGAGCGACTCGCTTGGCCGGGTAACTCGCTTCCATATAAACAGGCCCTAAGACAGGTGCTGCTATAGACTTTCGAGCTTTCCACAGCTACTTCTGTTGTCGCTCGCCATTATCAAGCTTCTCGCTAACTGCCCCAATACCGTACTCCAACACACCATAAAGCAACATAGTTTAACCATTGCTTAAGTATAAAACAGCTGCCATTCTACTCTTTATTGCACTCCAAAGTCTTCAATATTGTCACTCATTCTTCTTGTGCTTTTCACGAATTGATCACTGCTTCATGTCAAAATAATCTTAAAAACAGAAATAGTTCATTTGAAAACCTGAAAGCATCGTTTCGCCGCCATCTTCAATTTCGGACACCGCGCATAGTTCATGTTATATCGAACAAGTATAGCTTCTTTTTCGGCAAAAACGTACAATTAGGAGTGAAGCCTGTGTTCCAGTGAGAGAATCGCAAACCGTAAACACGCATGTCTGGGTATCAAACTCATTGATTTCTATAGAACTGGAATGCGCATCCGCTGCAAAAGTGAAGCAGGGTGCTGTAAAAGCGCCCTGAGTGAAGCCAGCGTATTGATTTCTATATAACTGGAACCGGAAGAAGTATCGCAATACCGGGAGTCTCACGGTCAAACCGTGAGTGTAGTCTTAACAGTCTTATAATATGACAAGGTAGGCAACTCTCCCGCATAAATGGCTACAAACGCTCGGCCGTTGACTCAAACACTTTTAAAAAACCGCGAATATTTCATAAACAAACAGCTAAACACAAATAAGAGGGGGAGGGTGTCAATACCGTAATACCGCACAAAAATTGCGAAAATACCGCATCACCGCATAGTATAGATTTAAATACCGCACTGCATAAACAAGGTAACAAAAAAAAAATGTTACAGCAAGCTCGTTTATATTTTGTCACAAATGTGGCGAACAATTGACGGTCGCGGGTCGCCGATGTTCGTTTGTCCATGTGTGAATTCGAAAACTCAAAGAAATGTCCATATTGACTAGCTTAAACTTTCATAACTTTGACCGCGCGAATATATACGGAGATAAACGAATGACTAGAACGGCAGGCCTTAATTAAACAACGCTGTTATGAAGCAACAATAATAAGGCTAGTTTCCATAAGGTCGTTAGCAGTCGTTTCCTGCATTTCGGTGTCTGTGCAGTGGATCTTGAAAGACCGACAACGACAGAGAGAAACAGAAAAAGACAGTGTCGCTTGCAGTCTTTAGGCAGCCTTTTTTTGGCACAAAAAAGCAAAATAGTGGCACTTAAAAGGGAGTATCTTCGGCAACTAAATTTGTTTATACTCCTTGCGATTAGACGACAACAAAGAAAAAGTCGCTTCTGGGTCAGAGAAATGTTAGAAAGCGAGAAGAGCTTGGTGTATCCCACAGACTAGTTCTTGAACTTCGCCTGCACGACAGAAAATATTTCTTCCGAGGTGCTTTTACCTACTGCAATCATTTTCGATTTCTTTTTTTTTGTTTTGTAAAAAAATTCCATGCTTGATTGGTATAAATTTCAGATTCTTGGGAATAATAAACCTCTTTCGAATCAGCTATTTTGAGTGGGAAACAAGCAGCATTATAGGAAGAACGTGTCGTTTCCTGTCGTTGTATGTCTTTGAGATAGGATTTTTTCTATCCCAGCGACACGGTCTTTTTCTGTTTCTCTCTGTAGCTATCGGTCTTTCAAGACCACTGCACAAACACCAAAATACAGGTAACGACAGCTAACAACCTTATGGAAACTAGCTTTTAAGGTGGATAGAACAGATGTAAAAAGGGCAAAAATATTCCTACCATCACAACACTGACGACATTGCGTTGCAAAGTTCGCCTGCTAGCTATCGTGTAGGTCTGGTAGAAGTTGGTTAATCGTCTTACTAGAACACATGGAGTGGTCCACAGTTCTTGTGTTAATAAAAATGAATCTAAATGCAAACTTTAACAAACTATTACAACACCGTAACACCGCCATTTTAGATTTTTTTCCCACAAACCGCAGCCTGGAGAACGCAGCGTAGGCTTTATGTTCACCGCAGAACCGCAACCTACATTTTTTTTCACCGCAATACCGCTTCAAAACTAGGCCGATACCGCAACACCTCAAATCCCAATGTGCCCCTCAAATAACTGCAGCACATGAAACACGAATAATTTTACTGGTTTTATTTTAGTTCAACGAAGTCATCAGAATCTATGGCAAACTTGATGTAAGTGTGAGCGAAGGAGAACGAGTCCGGAGAAACAAACATGGCGGACGAAGCAAGAAAAAGAATTTGGACATACGAAGAAGCAAAAGTGAAATGCAGTGAGAAATATTCATGTTTTGTTGAAATTAAAACGCAAGAACATATGTCGTTATCTCCGTATTATATTGGCCGCATTAAACAAGGCATAGTGGAACAAATAGAACTCAGCATACAACGTTGGAAATACGTGGAGAAATATACTGGCATAATAGTGGCTTATAGTAATATAAAATTACTACAGAGGTCTGCGGAGATATATGATGAATCACCTTTACTTCATTTTGATATTAGTGTAAACTACATTCTATTTAAACCTGAGATTGGTAAGAAATTAGTTGGTGTAGTTAATAGAACTAGCGCTACTCATGTAGGGTGTTTAGTTCATGGCAAATTCAATGCTTCACTTTTCAAGCCAAGGACGGGTCAAAATGGTTGGGTCGGTAGTAACTTAGAAATTGGAACTGAGTTTGTTTTTCGCGTTTGTGATTTGAGAACTGTTGCAGGAGTCTTGTCCATTGCAGGACAGATTAAGGAAAAAGACATGAAGTATTGCAAGTAAGTATGGACCAGACTAGAAATTCTGTAAAAATGCTGCTAAGAGGGAAAATCTCATAAACCTTTCTTTTAGCTAAGCCAAACATGTGCACTAAAATTCGCTGCCCAGCAGTGTGAAGTTTCTCAGCTGTTGTTGAAAATAAACACTGTAGTCTTGTCCTGAAGTTTTAATTACGATCAAAAACTTGTAGCAGTTTAGTTTAGTCTTCAGCCTAGTGTAGCTGTTGTAAACGAAGGTTGAATAGATCAGTTCACAGGCAGATTATGTCAATTGGGCTCGCTTCAGTCAGCACTTTTTCATATGCCGTATCTATTTCTGTTTCATTTGACTTAGACACATGGGTTGATTCAAATGCCATATTTAATGAACTCAAATTTAGGCATTTAGTAGGTTACAGAAAAATTCCATGCAAACTGCATATGAAAACACTAACATAGATTATGCTTTAGATATGGCACTTGACAAGTATGCCGTCTTAAACAAAGTCGTACCACAGTCGAATAATATGACTGCGGCAGCCTTATTTATTTAGGTGCACCCAAATACAGCTAGTCGTATTTAGTTGGTTCAGATGGCATATTTTTCATAAACTTAAAATAGTAGAGCAGTCTGGTTTACACAGATTCCCACTGTTATTGATGGAGAGGAGTCTTAATCAAGTGGTTTTCTTTCCAAATTAAAATGCTGTCCAGGGCCTGACCCTTGTTTTTGACATGCCTCCAGGTGATCTGAACGTGAGCAAATAAATTGGAACGAACATCAGACAGAAATCCATTTTGATGTATTTAAACACTTCTTTTTTTCCTCTTCATGAAATTAGTTGAGACTTTGCAAATATGTTTGGTGATAAGAAAGACAAGAGTGCTGTTTTGGGAACAAAATACAATGCATTTCGTGAGATAACAACTGCTTTTAAAAGAAAAATGGATATCTATTTGACAACTAGTCTCAGTCTTTTTCTGTGATTTCAGATCACCTTAAATGGTCAATCTCTGACTGACTACTGTAAATCTGTAATGCATTTGTATCTTAGCATGTTCGCTTGCATTACAGACATCCTGGAGATTTAAAGCAAACAAAAGGTCACATGTTATCATTAGACCAGTCAGAAAAGAGAGTTGAAGAATGTAGTGAAGACTTATCAACACCAAAAAATGATGATTCTGAAACAAATATTGGCAAAAAGACAAACTTAGTTCATAAGAAAAACAAGAAACGCAAGAATCCTAGCGTTGAAGAACAGTATCATAGTTCTATTTCGACTTCAGCATTGAAGACGAAAAAAAACAATTCTCCTGTTAATAAGCGCAAAATGAAAAAACTCTGATGATTAATAAATTCATCTAATAAGACTACAGTATACAATGGTCTGTATTCCATGTTTTGATGCTCTTACAAAACATTTTTGGGTTTCTCTCAGCAGATAGCGGTCTACCCTTGCATTTATCATTAATAAGGAAAGACTTTTAATTCTAATGGCCGTATTTATATTCGAAGACGTCTTTAACGTCTGAATGAATGAAACGGCTTGCAATAAGTGCGACTGATGTAAATACGCGATGAAGGAATACGACGGCGAATTAGTTTCTTAATTTGCACAATTTTATGCGAAGAAAATTGCAAGCGAGATCTGATCAAGACCTTTAGAATAAATTTAGTCTCTTGAACTCGTTTAGTGCATCTAATTTTTGTCATCTAGTATTTATACCAGACGGAATTAACGTGGTAGACGATAAAGACGTCTGTTAAGTGCGTCGTTTGGACGCTCTTAGCAAGAGACGTTAAAGTCGTCTCAATGTTTTGTTCATCCGTTCAATTTACCGTTTTTGTACTAGACGACTTTGTCGTCTTAGACGTTAAAGTCGTCTCAGACGTTAAAGTCGTCTTCTAACATAAATACGGCCAATGTCATCATGTGTCTAGTACACCTAGTAGTTTCCTATATGGTGAAAACACAGACCGTATTTACCTGAATAAACGCCGCACCGTAACGGCAACTAGAGAGTTTGGCAAGCCGACGGCAGAAGACGACGGCAACGTCTACGACAGCGTAAGGGCCTGGAGCGAATAGTTATTGACGTTTCGAAACAACGGTGATTCACCTCAAAGGACGTTGTCGGGAAAACGGCAACGTATACACAACTTATGCTCTTAAATTATATATGTCAATTGTGAATAATCATGCAAAATTAATTCATGAATACGTTGCCGTCGTTTTCTGCTCTCGCGTTCCCAAACTCTCTAATATTTTGTAATAAACACCGTGGCGTGTATTAAATTTTGACGTTGCAAGTACGGTGCATGGTACGGTGCAGCAAGGTGGTGGGAGGGCGTTTGTTTTAAATCTTTGAACAAAACGTACAGGTTAAACCAAATTTAAATAGTTAAAACCCAAAACTAAACCACATGAGCAATGTTTGCGCTCATCTATAACCCTTGCCATTGGTATAAGTACAGTCGAACCTCTAATTAGCGGACACCAACGGGGAACGCTGTCAGTGTCCGTTAATTAGAGGTGTCCCTTGGACGGAGGTCGAGTTAAATATTAACCTTGACGAACATAATAACAACTATTACAACTTGTCAATATGATTCTATGTTTGTCATGCTAGTTGTAGTATTTATACAAAATATGAAATAATGCTACTACTTTGCATTAGGTGACGGAGTTCAGGTTCACGCAAATGGTCAACTGATGTGGACATATAGTTCGCTAGTTCCTCGTCACCGTGATACAATGAAAACTTTGCAGTTGCGTGCAAAACGCACAACGTGCATTTGTTGTAGGAAAAACAATATTGAAACGGACAGAGATAGGTTATCACAATGGAATAGACTGGAATAAAAGTATGTAATATCATCGAATGAAGTTGCTACAATCAAACTTGCCAGTCTGTCCAGTCCAGTCCAGTCCATGTTTTGTACTATGCCTATTTAATACGATATGGCCACAAAATAAATACGGCTGCAATTCGTTTTCATGACAGTAATGATTTCAATGTCCGGTGTTTAGAGGTACTTCTTGTTTGTATCGTGAAAAAGTGTCCGCGCCCGTTGTACGGAGGTGTCCTTTGGATAGAGGAATAAAATGAAGGAATACAATTGCGTGTTGTTTGGGAATTGAGATAAATGTCCGTTCATTAGAGGTGTCCGCTGGATAGAGTGTCCGCTAATTAGAGGTTCGACTGTATTTTGATGCCAAACAGGGAAAATGAATAAAGCACTTGTGTGCTACCTGCACTGTTCGTGTTATTCTCATCAAGTCATCATATCATTTCAACTTTTTTTATCTCAAACAATTACCGATTATGTCTACTTATTTTTACATTTTATAAGATAAAACACAACGATATAAGAAAAAATTGTTTTGAAATCTAAAATGAAAGAAAGGATTAGAAATTTTCTGTTTTTGTTGCTCATATCGCATTCCGGAGTGCGTATTGTACAAGCTCACCGCACAGTGCAAACTAGCCGTCCAATTATAGGAGTCCTAGCTCAATCGACGCACGGTAAACCGTTTTCAAATCTTGGTAAATCTTACATTGTCGCATCTTATGTGAAGTTCTTGGAGTCATCAGGTGCTCGTGTTGTACCAATCAGAAATGATCTCAATGAGACACAGATTGAGAAATTATTCGGGTCTATTAATGGCGCCTTGCTTCCTGGGGGTATGGTTGATCTCTCTACTTCTGGGTATATTTACACTGCCAAGATTATTTTTGATCTGGCGAAGAAAAAGTTTGATTCAGGAGGATATTTTCCTATCATGGGAATGTGTCTTGGACATCAATTTTTTGCTAATGTTGTCAATGGTTATCCTGGTGATATTCGCGTTAAGACTGAGACAAGTAGTATGGCTGCTCCTTTAAATCTTATACATGATTACCGTCAGAGTAAGTTATTCAGACATATTCCAGAGGATTTGGTGAAATCATCTAATTCGACACCTACAATCACAGTGCATATGCACCACTGGTCTCTACCATTGGGGCTGTTCGAAAAGAATAACAAACTCAAGAAATTTTTTAAGGTTTTGACAAGTAATATTGATACACATGGCGTAGAATTTGTGTCAACAATGGAAGCTAGAAGGTATCCATTCTATTCGACACAATGGCATCCTGAAAAATGTCCTTTTGAATGGAAAAGCGTCAATATTCCTCATGACTTAACTGCTATACTACTGAGTCAATATATCTCAAATTTCTATGTGGACGAAGCTCGATTAAGCAAACATAAATTTGCATCTGAGGAAGAAGCAAGAGATCTTCTTATTTACAACTACCCTCCTGTTTATACTGGAAAAGACCATACTTCTGCTTATGAACAAGTTTATATCTTATGACTTATGGCAACACGCCATATCGATTCGCCGGTGCAAACCAAGTGAAAAAAAACCCAACCGATCAGCTTTCAGACTGGCGCTCATGATGTTTGAGAGTAGAACGTGTAGTGTGCATGTGCGTGGCGGTTCGGTTTTATGGAGCTTTTCAAAAGTATTTTGCCAGCAATAAAATATACTGATGAACCATAATCTGTATGACTTTCTATTCTTGACTTACTACTTACGCTCATGTATTGTAACTAGAATAATACCGCGGCGTGCCAGATTTGTACCAGGAGCCGGTTGCAGCAAGCCCGTGAGCTCAAACGGTGGATATGTTCAAAATAGAAATCATATGTATACATTCCTCGTTCAACCGACTGAAATTTTTTTAACTGATAACAATAATTATCACTACTGGTTTAACACATTAGGTTGGATTTGAAAGATTTACAAGATATGAGAAATTGTTTTCAATATTTTTAAGCTAAACAGGCTTCGTTTAACCGGCCACGGTTCACCCTACATGTCGCAATGAAATAATGACATGGCTGGCGGAACAGGGGCAGTTGGGACGGCAAACGGACGCTCCACTTTTTTATGATACTTTATCGATAATATGGTATGTTGAGAACAGATTTGGTTATTGATGGTAATTGTAAATAGATCTTTCTATATAAGTTACGCATGCTCTCTGTACACTAAAACGAAAATTTGAATTTGAACAAGCGATCCAGCGGTGTAAAGAGAAGTTTTACACAAAATATATTTCATGTAAAACGTTATGTCAAACTTCCAAATGGCTTATGGCTTATGTCTTATATATAGTTACTTTGCAGCGTATAAGCTGAATTACGTAACTATCTACAATGGTTTTCTAATGTATACGTTATGTATATGAATATATATTACCTTACACTGTCTATTTTTACAACAATCAATTTTACTTTCCTAATCTGTTTATCCTAGCCCACCCTGTAAACTTTCCTTGTAGGAGGAAACCGGAGTACCCGGGGAAAACCTACGACTTTCGGCAGAGTAGTTGACAAACTCTTTTCACTTGGGAAAGTTAAGCCCGAGATGAGAATGGAACCCACAACCTCAGTGGTGAAAGGTGCATATCCTAAGTAGCATAGGGGCTTCGGTGGCGCAGTCGCTGATTCGTGCTTTTTCATGACCTTATACCCGCTCCACTCGCAAAACTGTCATTTGTTCACACCATCTAGTTAGCATTTCGATACTCAGGGACGGCACTACAGGGGGGTGCAGGGGGGTGGAACACCCCCCATGTGTCAGCTAGTTGGCAAATTCTTATCTGAATCGGCAAACTGTATTATCCGCGATAATACGTTATCTACATATGTAACCAAGTATCCTGGAGCTTTTGCCGACCAAAAAGAGCGCAGATTCCAGAGAACGAAAATAGTAGACATTTCAATCTTCAACTAAGTTTATGCACTAAATAGCGTTCATTCTTCTTCTTGTTTAGTTTCTAAAAGAGACCATTGTGGGTAATAAAGCGCATATAAACATCCATATTTACCAGGCTTATGACTCGGGAAATTTTCAAACCAGTCGGCAAATATCACCCTCATCCCCCCAATAGAAGAGTGTTAGCGCCGCCCCTGTGGCGATACTGTTTCGCTAGCGTTCACACTTGCTAAAATTGCAATGCAAGTGCTTACCAAAACTTTTCCGAACATCAGCAGATGAACCAAGTTGGCCATAAGTTGTTTTCGAAATTATGTTCCAAAATAAGTCTGTACTCAAGCGTCAAAATATAGACGGAATTGGTGTTCACACAGTGCCGCAAAGCGTTTTATTTTCATCTCGCTCCGTTTGGAAAGCGTGCTCAAATTCGTAACGGCTAAATTGACGTAGCAAACAAGTTTTTAGCAAAATTTGAGCCGAAAATGACCCCAGAATGGTAACAACTTCCGCACGTAATAGAAAAAATATACTAAAATTGCCTACTTTGCACGACTATTTTTCCCACATATTACAACCTTTCACGACCGAACTTTGCCATCTTTTTGCACCTACTGTAATATGTCCTTTCCAGCCGCGTAGATGAATTTATTTCTTTTTGCCTAGATTGAAATTTTGTCTACCATGGGAACACACAGACAAATTTGCAAACAAACAAACAAGCGAGCGAGCAAACAAACAAAAAGCACTGTGCTCATCGATCATGTATACAATTTCCTGCCATAGTTTATGCAAAGAAATCTGAGGTATTGAATTATATCTGCCATTCTGGTATGTGACTTTTTAAATTTTGATGCATCTCTATCGATCTAACAAATTATTGCAGTGTTTCTCTTGTAGTAGAACCTGCAATATATATCCGAACTTCCGAGGTTTTGCTACAGCCGCTAAAGCAAAACAGAGAGGTTGGTATAATACTGAAGTTTCCAATAGCGCTATACGTGCGTCCACGCATTCAATCCCTGTTTGCTGTCCAGTTTAAATTCATTACTGCCAGAAAGAGAAAAGAGAAAAATTTAGACTTGAAACGATAGTGTGGTCTTCGCTCTTATAGCTAAGTAAATTCTTTCCAGGCCCTAAAGAGAGTGTAAGGGAGGTGTGCCCCCCCCCCCCCCACTCCAAGAAACATGAAATTCAAGTTTAATCAGTCAGAAATTTTACTTTAGTTGGGAACAAGCTGAAATGTGCAATTAATTTATAAGATTTAGCTAGTTATTTGGATAATAGGACGTTGGTGTGGCTGAGCCTATCCCTCTCAAACATTTTCTAAAACTGGCCTTGGTCTTTCCTACCCTTTGCCAATTACATGTGTTATTTCACCAACAAGCCATTTGGCCAGTAAGTTGTTTTGCCAACCGCCAGCTTGCATGTGTTTTTTGCTTCAAATTTGTATACTTATTCCACCAAAACTGCAAGTAGGCTAAGGAGACTAAGTTAACTAACCACACCAGAGCTGTGCCACATATGGAGCTTGCACTAACTGGAAACTCTCCACACCATTGTTACAATGCATAAAATTCACAGCACCACAGGGTCACACTGCACCAGAATAGCAATCTGTTACTGCTGTATTGCACCTGAGAAATATTGCAACATGCCAGAGTTGCTACACATCACAGGAGCATGCAGATACATTCCCTTGGAAATGTGATCACTAATTCCTAATTGTCAGACCCTAATGATAAACTTGCTTTTGTAGGTTCTGGTATCTTGACCAAGCTGTTTTAATTACTTATTTGTGTAACTATTCAATTTTATGAATGCATGATCCTTTATTTATCATCCCACATTATTCCTACTATGCAGAAAACGTAACCAGCAAAATGCCAGACACACAGGTGGGTGTGATGGAATTTGGCAAGCAAATTGATGATGAATCAAAGGTATTCATGAAACTTATCTTGACTGTCATGTAACTTTGTCATTCTAACAGTCATGCGATTTAGTTTGGATATTTTACTTCCTCTATGAAGACATCCTGTTTAGTTGAGTGGAAGCATGACTTATTTTCCTGGTTGTGTAATTTTCGTAGGCTTTTGAAGTCATGGATTATTGCTTGGGCAAAGGTTTCAAGTGGTTCGATACTGCTTTGATGTAAGCTCATCCATGCTCCCATTGTTTAATGTCATTACACAGAAAAATTTGTTATTTTACTATTTATTTTTATGCTCTAGCTCTCAAATGATGTATCAGACTAGTTTATCTTGAGTTTCACTCAGTGGGGGAAATTAACTAATGATATATATTCTAGGTATCAAAAAGGTAAAAGTGAAAGCATGGTTGGAAAATATGTGACACAAAAGGGTAGATCTGAGGTAAGATGTATTCCATTGTGCCAAATAGCTACTTTAACTCAGTTCTGAGTTGCACTATGAAATCAGTGGTTGTGACGTAAGGTAGGCATTGCTGTTGTGCAGACAACTGCATTTGGTAAAAAGTTTGTTGCATTAATTGGTATAGACTTATCAAAGTTAATCTCAAAGTTAATCTGCATCTCTTTCTTGACACTGTTAAACCTCCTTATGACTTGGGACATTTAGAATCAGGACAAGTCAAATGGGAAAACTGTAAAAGTAAAAGGTTTCTAAATATTAAAATTATTGTTCTTTTAGATACACATTGCAACTAAAGCTTATCCTGGTTATAATGAAAAAGGTTCGACTTTAGGCCATCTTCTATTGCAACCGTTTTGCCCGTGCGGGCAGAAAGAGCGGCATTTTTAAATTTGCGCTGAAACAGAATGAAAGCAACATCGCATATTTGAAAACGCCCCTTTCTCCCAAGGCAAAGCAGTGCTCAGCAGTAGAATATGACTTGGCTTCAATCTGTACAAATCCGTTCACGCGACCGCACTAGAATCGCGCCTTGCCGCGGTGTACAAGACGTAACTCGTGTCATTTCAATGATAAGAGTCCTCAGGAATCCTGGTAGGATTTGGTGGACGTCAACCCTACCAAGATATTCTGCTGGGAGGTGCTTAGCGGATCATGTTGTAGTTTTTACCAAATCCTGGTAGGTTTTTCCGGGATATAACCTACAAAGTTCAGCAAAGTAATTGACGAGCTCTTTTCATATGAGAAAGTCACGTAGGTGATGAGAATCAAACGCACAACCTCATTGGTGAAGGCAGGGTGAAGGGCACTTGTTCAAGCGACCGCGCTGTCGATGTTCTTGCTAATCGCACCTTACATTGTCTCATGTGTGTGAAACGGTAGAGGCTTTGATGTCTTTTGTAGGATTTAGTTTTGACGGTATTGTTGAACAGCTGAATGAATCGTTGTCTCACCTTCAAACTAATTATGTGGAAATCTTCTATTTACATTATCCTGATCGAAACTATCCCATCGAGGAAACTTTGCGAGCGTGCGACCACCTACATAAACGTGGGTTTATTTCCATAATATTTTTTACACCTTCGTGTAGCTCTCTCTTGCATGAGTCTTGTAGTCAAAAACATTATTTTGGTAATAGTGAGAAATTATCTACTGTTGTTCAATACATATTATCCATTTGTCAATTGTTAAAATGCTAGTTGGCGTACCTCTAAAATTGACCTCTTTTACATACTTTCCGGTGTAAAGTATATGTAATATGTAATATGTTTTATATAGAGGGGAAATTCAAAGAACTTGGTATTAGTAATTATGCTGCATGGGAACTGGTAAGATCACTTTATAGCTCGTTTAATGAGCTAATAGGTACAATCGTCTTGGCGGAGATCATACGCCAGTTCTACGCTGTGTTTCACTTGCTCTGAATTAATTACCTTAGGGTGAGCATGTGAACTGTGTAGCGCGGTATAAGACAGGGCCTTAATTTTTCTATGGTTGTATAGGCAGAGATCTACTACATCTGTAAAGAAAACAACTGGGTGTTACCTACAGTTTATCAAGGAATGTATAATCCTCTTACCAGGTGTGACCAACTGACCATCAGAATTTGCAACACCTGTTTGTTGTGGGACCTTAAGATTCTACAACGCGACCGTGAATATTAGGTTTGCTTTATGTTGAAAGTGTTGTATACAAGATGAAATGCAGCATTACTGATACAGCAATAACGTTTCAACATTATTATTGCTCTGCCAACATTGGAAACAGCCTCTACTGTGTTTAAAAAAATTTACGTATCGCGTCGTAATTTGTAGTAGTTCTGATAAGGGCGACGCGATTTTCGAAATTAAACTTAAGTCGTAAACAAGGGAACTTTGTACCCGAGACAAATCACAAGTTTTTTATTCTGAAATTTAGGAAAAGTTTTCTTATGTTAGATTCGTGATATAAACTGCTATACTGAGCAACACAAGTATATTATTCAGGGTGTGTGATCTTGTATTTGAAATGAAAAGTGTTCATTTCAACGGTCGCGTTGTTGAGCTCGCGTCGTATAGAATCTTAAGGTCCCTAATATTGGAAGGTACACCATGTATATTTATTATTGCAAAGCTTTCGATCCATTAACCCGGACTGGTTTAACTCAGCTTCAACAGTGCAACTCAACTCAACTTTATCAGTTGCACTGATGAAGATCCGGTTAACGAAACGAAAGCTTTGCTATAATAAATATACGTGGTGTACCCTAATTAGAATTCATATTGCTGCTTTCCGCCATGTAAAACAACTACAAAAATCTTATAGCATGTTTTTTGTTTGAAAACACATTTTGACATGATCAATCGATTAGGATGGTCGAGGCCGAACTGTTTCCTTGTATGAGAAGACTAGGAATCAGATTTTTTGCCTACAACATGGTAAGAACCGCGTACCCTTTTAGAAAGCGAATTAAAGCCAACATGACAATTGCCTGTTGTCACAAAATAGCAATAAATATTATCTTCATTGTATCCAGAATACAATAAGTGACATAGCTAAGTATTGAACCGATTACTCTGAAAAGGTAACAGTCCCCCCTTTCCCTCCTTTTTAAAGTTGTTGGTCGCAAACACATTTTTGTGTTAGGTGCATGCTGTCTTGTGTTATGCTGCCAATCACTTTTACGGCTGATAAAGCAACGTTGAAACGGGGAAGAGGGTCTTTACATGGATTATTCGTAATTGTAATTAAAAATACCCTTTCGATACAAGTGCTGTAACTTTCAATGTCGCTGATTGTAAGTACATGCATGATTTATCTAAAGGCCCGTTTACAAAGGCGGTTTTCGATGCGATTTTTCTCGTATTGAACGTCGTGAAAGAGTGGATAACTGGCGAATACACTTGGTCCAACAATTTTGCTAATCCACTATAGCCAGTCAACCAACTCGCCTCTCCAAGTGACTTTTTCCCCCTAACCAGAGAGAAACTCTCTATCTCCATTTCCCAACAAGTTTATACACCACAGTCTCTAGTTTTCTAATCCATTAAAAATGAACATGGACAGTCTATCGAGGCTCGTACTGCTCTTGGTTGGACATCTCTCGAAGAACGTAGAGCATTA
>JAOBYK011019757.1:0-24060 GCA_025434845.1 Phenganax subtilis | reverse complement strand
CTACTAAAAGAGATCGAGAAACTTACCAAGCGAATTACGGAGCTAGAGAAGTCTGAAGGTGAAAATTCGTCAGCGACTCTGTCAACAAACCCGTTGTGTGTGACCGTTATTCGACCAAAGAACGTGAAAGGAAAGCCGGACAACTATTTCGACGGACCCTGGAATGAGTCGATCAGCCATTTTAAACTGTGCGCTGAAATAAATGAGAGGAGTGACAGCCAACGACGACAACAACTTGCCGTGTCACTTCGCGGTCGAACCCAAAAGATCCTATTTTCGCTGAGCGAAGCTGAGAAGGCCACATTTGAAAGTTTGGAGGAGGCACTAGAATCTAAAATTCAACCTGAGCAGCAGAGGAAAATACACAAGCTAAAATTCTGCTCCAGAAAGCGAGGGAAGGATGAGAACATCGTCGATCTTGCTACTAGCTTGCGAAAACTTGCTTCACTGGCGTTCAACGGTCGAGATTCAGCGTTCTTCGAGGAGGAATTAGTTATCAGTTTGTGCCAGCCTTGGACACCAAGGAGTTGCAAGTAGGAGTGAGCCAGGGAGACCCCAAGACCCTCGATCATGCCATCCAACTTGCCTTGAAGCTGGAAAGCATTCATCTCACTGAAGCACGGACAAAACAACGTCGCCAAAATAGATAAGGCCGCGGATTGCAGACTACATGAAGTACCTCGAGGCCGAAGATACCGCGACAGTCCCAGTGCTGCCCACTGAACTATATACATGGAAGGCCAACTTCAGTCATTTGCGTAATCTAAAAGTGAAGCCAAACATGGCGGAAATTGAAGGCATTCTTGCGCGTCATTTTCAGTCCCCTTGCCTGCGCCACAGATTAGATACTAACACAGATGTCCGACTTCCCCAAAATTGCGTAAGTCGATTTTCCTGCGATTTCATGTAGATTTCATTGGGGGTTATTAACCTGGCAAGTGCCCTACAGAAAGGCATTCACCCCCTGAACAAATAGTGTTCAAAAGGGCGTCCGGTGGACGATGGTCTCTGTTTAGGGCACTTGCCAGGTTAATGGCGGCCACTTACGCCAAAATCAGTGGCTTGAAGACTAGGTCGGACATCTGTGTTAGTATCTAATCTGTGCCTGCGCGGTGAACTTTTTCATGGCCAAGGGGTGAGGGAATTCTAGTTTTGTATTTATTCTTTTGTTTGTAAAAATAAGTACGAAAATAGTTTTTTATATCACTGAGGAGAGTCCTGAAGTTGAAGTAATACTGTTTGTCTTCATTATGATTTAAAAACAAGGAAGAAATGCATAATCTAAACCTGTAAATTTTTTCGCCAGGAAAGTATATTTACATAGTTTTATTGTGAAAAATATTTCAAAATATCGTAACAACTATTTACAAATAATGCAAAATAATTGTTTTCCCGGCGGTATGCCAAATAATGAAAGAGTTGTAAAAGAAGGACTCCCAAGTCAGTTGAACAAGCTCTCTTTATTTGATTATTTCGAAAAAATAATTTGGCCATTGAAAAACATGTGAATGCTTTGTATTTTTCGATCAGTTGGTGAAATTTTAATGGGTTTGCCTTATGTAAATAAGTATCACTTAAATTTGCTGTAGAACCCGACTCAACAAACAGCCGAACTTGTTGCTGTAGTTTGAAATATTTTTCACAATAAAACTATGTAAATATACTTTCCTGGCGAAAAATTGATAGATTTAAATTATCCATTTCTTTCTTGTTTTTAAATCACAATGAAGAAAAACAGTATTACTTCAACTTCAGGACAGTCCTCAGCGATATAAAAAACTACTTTCATATTTATTTTTACGAATAAAGGAATAAAATGAAACAAGAATCCCTCACTCCTTGGCCATTAAAAAGTTGACCGAGCACGCAAGGGGACTGAAAATGACGCGCAAGAATGCCTTCAATTTCCACCATGTTTGGCTTCACTTTTTTGGCCGAAGTTGGCCTTCCATGTATATAGTTCAGTGGTGCTGCCATCGAAATCGCAAGAAAAATCGACTTACACAACTTTAGGGCAGTCGGGCTTCTGTTAGTTTGTTGGAGCCTGGAGCGAATAGTTATTGACGTTTTCAAAACAACGGCGCTTCACCTCAAAGGACGTTGTCGGGAAAACGGCAACGTATACACAACGTGCGCTCTTATATTATTTATGTTAATTGTGAATTATCATGAAAAATTAATTCTAGAATACGTTGCCGTCGTCTTCTCCTGACACGTTCCCAAACTCTCTGCTGACTGATAAGCGCAGCACTCTGTCTTGTTGATTTGCGATATTATCTAAAATATCATTCATTTATGGTTATACAAGCCTTGAGTGTCTTCCACTGCGCATCACGTTGTATATCATCCTCTAGTATTTCTTACCTTGGTTAGCCACTAATGTAGAAAGCTTTCTGTTTTTCGAGTGCACTAGTTAAAGCTCCAATAAACCTACGAGTACTCCACACTCACAGCACTGTCAGAATCACTGTCAGAATCACTGTCAGTACTTTCAAGGGAATATGCGATTTCAGAATTGAGTGAATCCTCATTATTTAAGTGTTGACATGCCTTCGTTAGCTTTGAGATTAAGTCATCTAGAGAGGAATCAGAGTCATCATCGCTTGACCTGTGACCATTTTGAACCCACTGGTCGACTACAGCAAGCTTAAATTCATCTTCGCTTGTTGAAACTCCGCGAAAGCCAAAATCAACTAGCATGTGCAAGTGATCGGAATAGGAGTACAACTTCCTCTTTTCAGATGTCAAACCTTCCGATGTACAGTCGACCATATGAAATGGACTCCAAATCTACAATAACAATGGATTTTGGAGAAAGAAAAAAAATTCCGTGTTCGTACAAAATATAGATACAGGCGAAACAGACTGAGATAAACGAAAAAGAATGGCGTGGAATTAAACGACCGAGTGATTTTACTAAAGTTTGAGCAAACGTTTTTTTACTGTGGTTTTCAAACCGTTAATAATTCCAGAACTAGAAACAAAGGGTTTGAAATCAAAGAAAGAAATCACACAAATTAAGCCAACTTTCACATAGATTTCCTCAAACACGCCCTTGCCTTTGAGAACAAAGTCCAAGCACTCATAAGGACTCCTCCGGTTTTAGAACACCTCGGAGTTCGCTAAAAGTAGTCGGCTTCTCCTGGCATTTTTAACTCCTCTCAGTGTCTGAAAATCGGAGGACGTCCTCCTATTCGTGTTTGAACTATAACTTCAAATATAATCATTCAGTCAGACTATCTTGTATGGGTAATCTCCAAAACCTTAATGCCTGGTAAATTATAGCTGACAATTTCAAAAGTATAAAGGCCCGTTTACACGGGCGAATTTTGCTGCGATTTTTCTCCTCCTAGCGTATGTGATATAGTAGGTTGACTGGAGAGCGCACGTTCGCCCGTTATTCACTCCATCACATCGCTCATCATGAGAAAAATCGCATCAAAAATCGCCTGTGTAAATGGGCCTTAATAAAAAACATAATCCAAAGACTGAAAATCATTGTCAGTCTGTTGATAATTTCACAACGAAATCGAACGATCACAAAGTCATTCGCGTCTCGTTTTTAATCCACGCCTTGGGTTTTCAGATGCCAACCTTCATATTATGTCTATTATGACAGTACTCTCTATAGGGGTCAGTCATGCTAAGTAGCACCTTTATAGCATGTATATCAACCGTGCTCGCATTCTTCAGGTCTCTTTTTATGCAGGCGAGTTCAGCACGCTATTTCTCCTCTTAGTGTATGTTATTTAGCAAAACACCATTCTCCTTCAATTTATATGCTCCCAGGAGACGATAACGCTTTTTCGAAGCCTCGGCCATTCGGACTATGTATTGACAAACTAGTCACAAACCCCCCAAGCTTGAAAGCTATCTAACTACCAAATCTTTTCATGCTATTATGAAGTATGGATCTTATATATCGCCGACAATTGGCGATCTTTTTCCCGGTTACAGAAGACTAAATTCCTCCGTCTAGTAGAAATAATTTTGTCCTTGGACAATCAACAATGGTCGCAAAAGCATCGCCGACCATCGGCACCAAATGAGAACATAATTACCAAGGGTTTTCCGGCATATAGTTCGCTTCAACAGCCTGGTTTTCATATATCGTAATTCATCAGCAATGATTCCCGATCCATTGTTGTTTACCAATAAAGCAGAATATATATTCTAATAGACAAAGGTCTACACGCATCAATGATCACTGACAATTAGCCTTTCTCACAACACCTAACACGCTCAATGAACATTCGTCTCAAATGAAAGATAAATAGGGTGACACAAATACGAAAGCGTACTGATTCTAGAGCAAAATATGCTCAAAAGGCCTAAATCAGGCCAATCAGGTCAAAATGGGAAAACACGAGTTGGCAATCAGACACTAGTTTTACCAGAAACAGTCTCACGGGACGCAGGGAAACCTTAAAATGCGTCCCGTAAATACCTCGGTCCCGTAGGTCCCAAAGGCCCGATTGATGACTAGGCATACAATAGTTTTTACCATGAAACAGCCTTACAGGACGCCGAGACCCCTTGAAACGGGTCCCTTGGAAAAGTCCGAGAGTCCCAACGCCCGTAAGACTGTCTTTACACTGGGGGTTTTGATGACCGCGCGCGAAGTAAATTGAAAATTTCAGGAGTTTTCAGAAAACGTATGCAAAAAAGAACAAAATGTTAAATTTTTAAAAAATGTCATAATACGCAATGATTTTAAGAGAAGAAATTGTGTACTGCAACAACCACACTTGATTTTCAGATATGTTTAGATTAACAAAAAGTAAACCTGTTTTAATAATTAAAAAAAGTGACCGAAGAAATCAGAAGATATATGCCTTCCAATGTCAAATATACTGAAGTTTTGACGTCATTACCTCCATAGTAACTGCAGGTGTTGCAATTTTTGAACCACCAACTTATTCAGCTATAGCCCATTACGATTAGAACTACTCAGTACTCCCCAACGTACATTTTATGTGTATAAATTAAACTTTAATGAATAGCCCGAAAATGTAGGGAGCCCCTCAAGTGGGAAAAGTTTAATCATAAAATCATTCAGTTCATTTTGTGATCCGTTCATACTTACGGAATTGCGAAATTTGCAAGCAAATACCATGAGCTGAAGTGATAAACTAGGCGGCGAAGTTGGCAACGAAGTTTGCGAAGTTCACGCCAAACTGCTGAGCATTGAAGGGTAATTGGCAAGTTCGCAATGAACTTCGCAA
This sequence comes from Phenganax subtilis, assembly GCA_025434845.1. Classification (NCBI taxonomy): domain Eukaryota; kingdom Metazoa; phylum Cnidaria; class Anthozoa; order Malacalcyonacea; family Clavulariidae; genus Phenganax; species Phenganax subtilis. The sequence goes on along the minus strand of JAOBYK011019757.1, from coordinate 18,835 downwards.
CAGTGCAATGAAAAATTATGTAAAATCCACATCAAAAATGTTATACTATCATGTTCCAGCAGTTTCTCCGGAAACAATGGAAACTCGAAACTCTAACTCAAACCTACTTTGATAATTTTCTCCACTCCAGAGGTACAGATCATTGCTGTGTCTGGATTAAAGCACACATGATTGACAACATGCAGATCGATGTCCACGAAGTATTAGAGTACTCTGCTTCACCTCGGCTATACCAGGATGGTCTTTGTTCAGTTTCGGCACTTCCCACATGGACATATTGAAGTCATCCAAACCAGTAATTATAAACTTTAAAGGAATAGGACAAAAACAAATTAATTGTTTAAATATAAAATATTTGCGACTTTACTAGTGATTGTGCCAGTATCGAAAATGATGGATAACCGACAGTTCATGCAGCAATATCGCCCGCACCGATATCGATTGTTTTACTGATGTCATAAGATGCTTCGCTCAACGAGACATCGATGAACGGTTCAATTTCCAGTTACAAGTTTCAAGAGTTGGCCAGTCTCATGTGAAGTATGTGTCAGAAGCAGTCAATCTTTCCATTCTAAACCCAACCATAAAACTACACTTTTTTCGAAAACTCCTACTTTCTGTTTTGTCCTTCCTCTGCAGCAAATAGTAGGGATTTTTTCGACCATGTAGGTATATGTCGATATAAACATTTTGGTTTTGTTGCAATCGGATGTACACAAGCTGGTACTTACGGAGAACATCACAGATACCGATGGTTCACCAATACGGCAAACATCGGTCCGATACCGATCATCGGTCATTCACTAGACTTTACGAAATTTCAGATAGTTTCGCTAGTTAAATTGCTTTCGAGGACTACATTCCAAGACTGCGTTTGTTTCACGCACGCAAAAGCTTAAATACTTGAAAAAATTGTATTTTTCAGGAAAACTTGCAATCATTTACGCGCAAGCACGCACTAACGTATAGAAAACGCAGCAATGAAAAACAGCCCCTAACTGAAGAACATAGTGTAGTTCCAAATCAACCCATCAAAAACAATTTCACAAATGAGAATGCACACGCAAACCTTCATTCCATGAGACCTCGCGTGTAATACACGATTTGACATCCAGACACGCGGTCTGGAGGTCAAATTTGGCTTGATTGGATTTGGTCATAGGCGCCTGAAAATGCAGGTATCCCTCCATCGATTTTAGTCCAATGTCACGAATAAATCAGAAAACGGACTGGGCACGAGCGGAGAGTTCAAAAGAAGAATTTCCGCTCAAGAGTGAGTTTGAGTGAATTCTATGCCATGGGATATTTTTAAGGTTTCCAGAAGTCGACCAAAATCCCAAGTGCATGGATGACCCTATACTGCATTTAGTAATTGTTTTATATAATAATTACAGTGAAACAACAGTTAATTTTTATAATAAAAATTACCGATGAAATGTGCGATTCTCACAACAATGGTGCCGGATAGTCTCATCTGGCAATTGGTGTTGACCAATTATATTGCACGTTACGCTTGCATGGCAACCAGATGCGATACTGGGAAATGTGACGCAGTTATACTTCTTCACTTCACATCGAACAAGCTATGACCAAATATTAGTATATACTGGAATAAACTTTTCAAGCGTTTACAGTAATACATCTGAAGGCAGTTGCACAAAGCGTAATTAGCTTAAAGGGTGGACCAGTTCAAATAGAAACCAAACTAAAACTTCTTTAACTGAACAATTATGTACACAATCATTGGTTCAACACATAAGAGTGGATATAAAAGACTTACAAGGGGACGTGCTTTTTAATGCTGGTCTACTCATCGCTGAAGCTGAACGGGCTTCGTACAATAGGCTCCAACTATACAATAAAGTGTGTGATAAAAATAACATGCACACCCCACCTCGTCTTTCTGGCCGGCAAAGCAAACAGTCTTTCGTGTTACTGCATTACTATAACCATTCTCACAAAAATTCACGAGACTCGTGTCTCGGTCGATATGGTGCACCACGGGTGAAAGTGATTTTCGAACTGCGGCAATATAGCGACCCGTGTGATCAAACGACACGCTCATCGCGCACTGCTCCTCAGCTCCAGAGTCAAAATGTTCCAAACATCTTCAAGAAAGAAAAATAAGACATGCACTATTCCTCAGGAGCATAAATCGCTTGGCTAGGGCATAGATTAAAGACTATACATATATCCGGCTCGGGCGTGAAGCCTATGATTTTGGCGTAGTCCTTGTCTGTTTCCGCATGTTCCTAGCAAGTGCCCTAAACAGAGACCCTTACCCCCGGGCGCCATCTTGCAAACGATGCGTCCGTGGGGTGAATACCTTTCTTCAACGCACTTGCTAGCAATATGGCGACCATCAAAACCGACATACACGATTTTTGTGGGGTCAGATATCTGTATAGTCTTTAATTTGTGGCCAGGGCCTTCTTGGACGTCGAGGATACTGCATCTCGTCATGCTCGTCGAATTCAAAGCAATTGTAAAACAATTCTTGGAGTCAATACATTGAGCAATGAATAGGTATGTTTTAAGGAATAAATATTTTTAAACTCATTCACGACACAGACTCGCGTATTCACACGCTTGCCAACTCTTAGACTACCAGACTCCCAAACTCCTGAACTTGCAGCTTTGCAAACTGCCAAACTTGCACACCAGCAGACTCCTAGACTAGTAGAATTCCAGACTCCAAGCCAAGCAGACAAGCAGACTTCCAGACTACTAGACATGCAGAATAGGAGACTCACCCCAGAATTCCAGGCCGCTCCACAGTGTGTTTCCAAAAAAAGAACGTAATATATGTATGCATGCAGTTCAAATTAGTTCCATCCATTTCAAACAGTTAGAGATCACAGAGTAGAATGTAAAAGACATACAAGTGCCCTTGGCTGGAAAGTGAAAACTTTTTAAAACTGCGTCTTAATTACCTAGATTAATAGCTTGTAAATAATGAGTGTTTGTAGACATTTTTGACTTATGTATATGCAAACCAGTGAAGTTCAGTTTTTAACTTCGCGTCTTTTAAATAAATAAATAAATGAATAAATTTCTTTGCTTTATTTTTTACTCATGGGAGATCCAGCTTAACTAAATTTCAAATGTATGAATCTAATTTGAAAAGCATGGATAAATCTATGTTCCATTTTTCTGAAACACACTGTAAACAAGCAAACTAACGGTCTACTAAACTTGCAGACTTGCTGACTCGGTGACTCCTATGTTTCCAGACGCACAAACTCTTGGCTTACACACTCCCAGAGTCCAACCTCTTATAGCCTGAAGACTCGAAAACCCTAGCCTTGCAAAGTAACAAACTCCTAAAGTGGCCGATTAGCCAACTCTCTGACTTCCATATCCGAAAGCTCCTAGCGACATATCAAAAATCAGGCTTAATCTAAACCGAACTACGATTACAAGCAGAGAAAGCATTAATACATGAAAACGTACTTTGAATAAACAAACCATAAATTGAAAAAATCTAGCCACCTTTTTGGAACACGCACGTCCCACAATTGCACACCATTTCTCAAATTACCAGTAGCGATCAAAGTCGGATCTACAGGATTAAATTTCGCAGAAGAAAAATTTGATTTCTTCGGCCGACGTTCGGTTAGCTTCGTTTTGATGGGCCACGGAACAGCTAACATCAACTGTTCTGAATCAAAAGCAAAGTAAGAGATTATATATTGCTACTTCACGAAGATAGACAAAGGGCCATAACAAAAAAGACGGCAATATCTAAATGGACAACTTGCCTGATAGACTAAAGCTGGATTTACTTCAATCCATCACCACACGTGCAGAAAACATCTTAACTTTAGTAAAATTACAAAGTATGGTTGCATAGTATTGTAAAATGTAGAAATACAATCCTGTAAAGTTGTTTAATTTTGTGTACTTTTGTACTATGCATAAAACATCCTACCACATTTGAGCCGAAAATGGTGGTGTTTTTCCATGTAATACAAAAATATACAAAATTAGCAAACTTCGCCGGGCTATATTTCCGCATATTTTAACATTTCGCAACCAAACTTTGCAGTTTTTCTTAATTTAAGACGCTCTTTCTTGCTGTGGTAATACACTCTCTACTTTTGACCAATTCAATATTTAGTCAATAATGCAAATTGTCCATCGTGCAATGGACTTCTTTGCAAATACTTTTAGTCAAAAGCGATGAAATGCCAACAAATATTGCCCTGAAGACAGCAATTTTGTAAAAAACCAAAATAATATCTGTAATTTTATGCAAGCACAATTACGCCAACTGTCACTTTAAACAATTTAGGTCCTACACTCGCAAAGGATTCTGGTAAAATCGACAAGTCGAGTTTCTTCACCGTTAAATACGAAAACAAATTAAGGTGGCTTCCTACAGTTATGTATAAAAGGGACTAGTGACAAGCAAACCTAGCGAGGACAACACGAAACGAGCGTCGATTGCGGGGAAAATTTAAAGTCCAAAGGTGCAGTTTTAAAACGAAAAGTCAGTCAGATTAAAAAATCTATTATCTTTTGAAAACTTTAGGACTGTTTCTGCTAAAAAACTAAAAGATTCAGCTAGAATTCATAAGCGATATAAAAAATAGGTGGAGAAGCATTCCTTGGAGGATAAAATACAGTTGGAAGCAACAGTTTCGTGAAGCAAGCGATAAGATTAACATTGGTAACTACGGACAAAGAGAAATAACTTACAATAAACTTTCGTCATTTTGAAAACATTTCTTCTAAGTACACTGGAATCCAGAAGAAAAATAGACCACACAGTTCTCGCATTTTTGCCATGGAGACATATTTATACAAAGACCAAACTAGAGACCTCAAGGAGACTGCAAAGTTTTTTACATCCTAACATTCCAGCAATCGAGTGTTTCCCATGCAAAGATAGCTGAGTGTGAGTCTGCACCGACCATGCCATACTCTGCACATCTAACCAACCAATCACTCAGCTGCTATATGCACATTATACCACGCTCTATTGTTGATTGCGATGGTGTCACCGCGATCCATGTTTATAAGTTGTATACTTTCGAATAGCTTTTGAATGTACGGGCTCCCAGGTTCGGCTGTAGACTGTTTTGCAATCTAAACAATGGGCAGTGTATACTGATTGCATATAGGCTAGTTTCCACTCAGGATATTTATCCTCAGGATTGGAACGGACAAGACAATTTTCTCTGTCTTAACATAATGAAAGTTTTCCTGTCCTTTCCGATCCCGCCGATACTTTCCAGAAAGGAAATTAGCCTTGAAAGCCCCATGCAATAGCTACACCTGATATTGCACACTTCAGTTGTTTATGGATTCATAGTGTTATAGTAACAATTACTATAAGTTGATGGCATGACACATGTCGATGTGGTTTTAATTCCCCAATAGTTCTCTGCAAGTAATTCTCATCAATCTACCTGCATGTCGTCCTGTGTTGTTTCAGCAATATATTAACAGTGACTTCTATAATGTAAACTTTCCGATGATTATTTACAGTCAATACTCATTTCAACGCCAGTCTACAGCTAGACTACAATACATCCGCAAAAATTTATCGCCGACTAATCTTGAATTTAGTTGACTTCAGTCGCAAACTTTCGCTCCATTGACTTAGCCTAAGCGAATATGTGCTTCACAGGGGGCGGATCTAGGGCAATTTCCGTAGTTTCTGGAAACTACTGAAGAAATAAGAAATGTTTTTTATTTCAAACAGCATAATTTAAAATAGTTCACAAAAGTAAATATATTACGAAATAAACTTTTAAAATACAACATTTCTAGCCGTTTAGGTGTCCTACTTTTCAAGTTTTTTCCAAGTATGTGCGTTTGTGTACGAGCTCGACTCCCTTTCTTGCTCGGAATTATACTTTCTTAGATGAAACTGCGTTCAAACTATCAAAATCTGGAAACTACTAAATGGAAGCTGGAAACTACCAGGAAACTATTTGGAAACTACTGAGCGCTCCTATATGTAGTGAGATCAGCGTTGAAAACTACCGAGCTCGATCGCTGATTGGCCGGAAACTACTGAGGAAACTACCGAAAAAAGTATAAAAGGCAAGCCTACCCACCTCAGGTCGTTCTGTTGTAAATTTGCAATGGACATTCTAATATTATGGTGTTACTGTACGCTGTTTCACTGATTGCTTCGTTCGAACTGAGATTGAGAAAGAAAGCAAGTGATTTGTCTGATATTTAATTAAATTTGCATGATTTTGCACGTATAAGTTTGCATAATTTTGCATCAATACTAATTTACGGTGCGTTTCATTTCTACGCTTGAGTGGAAATGAACAGGTCATATTTTCCAAGACAAATTGCTCTTGCTGCCATATTGGTGTGGTATTTATTAACAATGTGAGAATGTTTGCCTGTGCTGAGAAGCTTCAATTCATTCAAAATGTATTGATTTCTGGTAGCGATCGGTTGTTTGAATTCTCTTCTGGTGTAGAAATGGAATTTATATCACAACAGTTCAATCGCCCAGGCTTCAACAGTGCTTTTGGCTGGCTAACTTGAAGTTTGTCTATATGGTGCAACTGTCTACAAACTCATGAAGTCTCTTTTGCGGCAGCAGATTGGTACTAGTGAATCGCAAAATCCTATGGTCCCTTTTAGAAGTAGACTGCTATCACAAACACATTGCGCCAACAGGTCACCAAGATGGTGGTCTAGCAGCTCCATTCACCAAAAGTAATTCTTGGGTTTTACTGCAGTTTCAAGTTAACAGTGGTTATGAAACTTTACAACATCTCAAAAATGCTGCTTGAAGTGCAACATATACTTTCAACACAGTCCAAAGTGAGATGATTGCAACTGCGTGTTGGCAAATACAAATTGGATAAGTTGTCCAGAGAAGCAGAGAGAGCAAACATTTTAGCATTGTGGCAGACAAGTCTGCTAATATTTTGAACAATGAAAGTCCAATTATAGCAATCAAATGTGTCAATGCGTCAAAGTCCACTTGTTGGCTAATAAAATTGTAATGAAGGTGCATTTGGAAAGTTATTAAAACAACGATTTTGGAAGTTGTACCTGATTTAGAACTGTTAGTGGATTAATGTCATGAACAATGTTATGATGGTGATGGGAATAGGCCTGTCTAATTGAATTCATAGTATAACAAAGGATTGCAATGTAGCTAATGCCAACAAAACACAACATATGGGATATATTGATTAAAGAAAAACGGACCTTTACATGGAATTTGATTTGTGCCAACTTAGACAGGGGATATACAAAGTGGGAGGAGGGAGCTGTATCCCCCCTCCAAAAAGTTACCACTCTAGCTTTATTGAAAATTGAATATAAATCCATGTCAAAATACCCCTACAGTAATTACTATTTTCAAAACAATTTTCTGTTTGTTGAAAGTTTAATTGTGAAAAAGAAAGTATGTATACGTTTATTAATTGAAGATTGCATGGATGCAATGTTCTGGTAACTTAACTGCTTTTAATAGCTCAGTGACAAAGATGGCCATGGAGTCTCAAAATAATCAAATGCACAGACCCCACGAAAAAAGGAAGGTAAGCCCTCCAAAAAGGTCGTTTCCGACGATCTAGGAGGCCTTACTTTTAAACGTTTTTTCGAACGGCGCCAACCATGGTGGCGCCTCGTGAGCAGTGAATTTGGAAACTACCCACACAATATCCTAGATCCGCCCCTGCTTCGGGCCAAATTACTGCGGCTGTGTCCAACAAAAACTCATAACATAATTTAGCATTTTAACACCAACTTAGCAAGTTTATAGCTGTAGAAATAAAGTTTAAATCGCGAGTCGTATGTCTCACTCGTGAGACTTCCGCCATAGTCGCCGGACAAAATATTCAATATTTCGCTGATATTTTGCTGCGAAGCACGTGTTCGATGGCAATTTCAGCGAAAACGGGGGTACGTGCTCATGGAGTATAGTTTAACATTTTAATAGAATTGTGCACGAGAAGTACCTGCATGAGCCCCCGGGAACGTTTACACAATGACTGTATGACTGTATGACTGACTGTACGACTGACTGCATGGCTGACTGTATGACTGACTCATGTGAATTTTCGCCACTCATCACAATACTGCAAGTTTCGAAGAAACTTTGCAGAAATTCCAGAAGTTTCCTTCGGTGCATTTCTTTTAAATTTTGTCCATGGAAAGTGTATACAAAGACGAACAAAATATTAAATATTTAAAAAAATTTCATAAGGCACAATGGTTTTTAGAGAAGAAATTCTGTACCGCAGAATTTGCCTTTACAACCATATTTCATTTTCAGATATGTTTTAGAATATGAGAAAATAAACGTTTACTGAAAATTTTTAAAAATTGACCGAAGGAAACAGAAGATATATGCCTTCTAATGTCAAATATGCTGAGGTTCTGACGTCATTATCTCCATGGTAACAGCAAGTGTTGCAATTTTTTAAGCACCAGTTTACTCAACTCTAACCCGTTTATGATTAGAATTACTCAGTATTCATCCAACCTGCATGTATAAATTAAATTTTAGTGAAATAGCCTGTAACTGTCGGGAGCCACCTTAAACTACTGATTGGTTGTTATTCTCGTCATTTTCAAGATATGTAGCACGAGTTTAATTGAATTTCGAGTATGTTACACACAGACAAGCAACTTTTCCTTGATAAATGTGCATTACTTAAGTGGATAACCAACAAGTTTTGCTTGAATATCGGCCTTTTTCAAAAGCCAGTCATGCCAGCTTCTCAGCCCGTAACTTGCGCATGCACACGACCGTCAAGAAAAGCTTGTTCGCCGTTTCTTTGTACAAACGAGCAAGTGAACTCTTGAAAAGGCGTTGGACAAGGAAAAACTGCTCGCCTGTACTAGGTTCAATTTATCTGAAAAATATCTAGCTCATTAATCAACTTACATTAATATTAATACCTGCGGGTGTGCGAACGTCAAACAAACTGACCGCACCACATACAGATTCCGCAGCAATGAAAATTTGATCATTTTTAGGATGTACACATATCTCGTTTGTTTCAGCTTCTGCCTGAAAGCATCTCATCTCTTCTCCGCTGTATGAAAGCGATTAAATGAGAGAAAACATCTTTAATATGCCCAAATTAAAGTCAGAAACTGTACACACCTACCGTAAAAAAAAAGCTTATTTATTCCAAAAATTGTCAGCATAAATAAGTATTTCTCGAACACGTTCATATTTATTATTATACACACCAGCAAATACGTTTCAGACTTGATTTGCTGTCTTGTGATTGGTTGCCAGCTTTACAAATGAGAGGCCATGCAGACGAATTTGCGAAAAGGATTGTGAGCATGGGTGTGTTTGTTTGGTTTTTTGCGTGAACAAAGATACGAATTTTGAAGCGTGACTACAATTCGGCGAGGTCCGTAATGAGTAGTATGAGTGTGAACATACAATCCGCCATAAAACTCAAATGAAAGAAAGCGGCTTGTCGATTTTACCAGAATCACTTTCGGTTCAAAATGGTCCAATCTAACGGATAACAACTATTTGCTTGAACAGCATCAATGTAAAAGTGACTTGAAGCTTTCTGCTTGACAAGGTCGCCGACTATAAGTCGATGTCTTCCGGTATCATCACCACGTCAAAATATTTGCGCTAAGCATCATGGTAAAATCGATATGCCGCCATTTTCTGGCCAGAGTCAATAATAACGACGCACTTTAGATAAACTTCATTGACCCCCATCCCCTCTCCCCATTTAACTAAATCGACGCTACTTTGTCTTAACTAATAGTTTGTTACAGGAAATGTATCTGATCTAATGCAACAGAAAATTAGAAGGTAAAACCGCCGCAACCAATACATTGTCGCCGGCCTTGGGAAGTTAAATCAAAGAAACTTGCAATTAGCTACATTAATTTGCTACATTTCGAAACGGAGATATTCAGTTTCGCGAAACTCGACCACAACAAAGAATAAAATGGCCCCTTTGTCTAAAATGTTACTGCAGCTGGCAGAGTTATCTTTAAAAAACTTACGTAGCAAAGTACAAGCAGAAAAGATTGCTTGGGTAACATCAGCATTGCTCTGACATTCAATGGACAACTCCCACGATAGACTGAATTTCGCTCAAGGCAAAAAAACTAATTGATGTGGAAAATATAGCCCGAAAACATTTGGAAAGCTAGTATTAAGTTCTTTGGGATGAACACATCCTTCAAACAGTTGCCAAGGCATCTAAGCGTTTACACATTCTCCGTGTCCTACGCGGAAGTGGTGTCCCCCCTACAGATCTCTTTACGGTGTACATTGCTGTGATTCGCTCAATTTTAGAACATTCATGTGTAGTATGGCATAACTCTATCCCATGTTATTTGTCGGAAAAGCTGGAAAAAATTCAAAAACGAGCCATGCGCATCATTTATCTTGGTCAACCCTATGATGAAGCACTAGCGTTGGCTGGTTGCCCAAGATTGGACTACAGACGGGAAGAATTATGTCTGAAGACCCTTACAAAGATATCCAAAGGTGGCCCTCTTGCCCAATATGTACCACAAACTGGAGCTGATGAACATAGCTATTTTATTAGATCATCGAGTAATTGGTCGATATATAAATGTCGAACTGAACGATTCAAAAACAGTTTTTTCCCCAGTTCAATTATTATCGCTAATAAAAACAACGATTCTAACGGTCTTGATTCTTAACTTTTAATTAGTTGTAGCAATAGTTTTTTAATTCATTCATTTCTATTTAGTGTAGCTATAGTTTCAATTACTGTAATAGTCTTAATGTAAACACATTGTAATTCATTTAATATGCGAAAATGTGTTATTAAACGTTATCTTATCTTATCTTATTTAGTACCAACTAAGTATAAGGATAAGTAAATATACTAAGTATAAGTAATTATAAGCTAGCATTATTTTGTAAAACGCGCAAAAATTGTTACCATTTCGGCGCCGAAAATGACCCGAAAATGGTAACAATTTCCGCATGCAATAGAAAAATATTCCAAATTTGCGACGTTCACAAGGCTATTTTTCTTGCACTGTACAACATTTCGAGACTAAACTCTGCAACTTTACAATACTCAATCAACAAAATGTTCTTTCCAGCCGCGTAACTAAATTTACTTCTTTCTGCCTAGGTCAAAATTTATTCTAGAATGGGATTTGTCCATTGAAGCACACCCGCGAATTTCTTGATTTAAATGTATGAATAAATACTACTTACGTCTCGTAGTCGTGGCACAAAATTTCGTCCTCTTCATCTATATTAAAAGATGCAATGCGTTCAATAAAAAGAAGACAATATTTTCAAAGAAAAACACAGGAAAAATGAGGTCATTGTGTACGAGCTGAATTTGTTTCAAAAATTTTGGGTGTGGGTGTCCCAACAACTTATAACATTTCAACCGATTCTATTCGCCCTCACCCCCAATCAATGCTGAATAGCATTAGCGCAGATCATACAGAGGTTCAACCTTGCATTAATTTTGCATGCCCCTGGCTTAGCCAGTGCGCCCAAGAGAGGTCTTCTCCCCTCCCCTTCCCAAGAAGTATGCATATGGCGGCGGCTCGAATGAGTGTACAAGATAACAAAAACTGTGACAGAACTATCTTCAGAAATCGTATTTTTGTCAAGAAGTTTGTTATATTTTTCTCAAAATAGGATTTTTTTGTTTCTATCCATTAAGGTGGCAGAGAAATTGTTTTTGATTCGTTTTAAGTAAGTTTAAATGATTTTAATAGTCAGCTGTTTAAATTTCCTGCCCATAGCCAAAAATGAACGACATCGTGATTACGCAACACCTGGTCGAATCATAATTTTTATAGTACATTATATTGAAATATCGCAACAAAGTACAATTCTTGAGATGCGAAGATGGAATTCGGTCAAAGAAATGCTGCCTAACAAAAATGACCTTAAAATTATGCTCTACCGATAGCGACAAACCTTGCCCTTGCGAAGTCCAAACAAACAAGCAAAATCGCAAGTGAATTTGTATTAGCCAGTGCTATACAAACAGAGCAGAAACCCCAAAATGTGCTGCGAAAAATCTTCGATACACGTTGCCCGCTACACAAAATACTACATGCGAAGATTGATCTGAAAAGATGAGGTTCTTGGGGTTTTGAATGCAGCAAAAACTACAAAATATTACCGTTCTTTCCCTTGTCTCTGTTCGGTTGTTTTAAGGACATTTTGAAGACAATTCGACTGTTTGAAGCATCTAAGTCCCCCGAAGGATTTCGACTTACTTGAAATTGCCATAGCTAGGAGAGATTTGGGTCTATTTCTTCTCAAAAACTATTGTCTTGAAGCTCGTTTCAAGGCTGTCTTACATAACACAATTTTAGTCTTGCTTAAGCATGTCTTCTAACATTTCATGCCCCTGAAATTCGTACGTTGGACGATAGCAACAATGGATAATAATAGATAAGGCACGTTGCTCTGCACAATTATTTATCATGGTTGACTTCTTATCTAAACTTCCAAGCTGATGTAGCCGAAAGCAAGCACCAGATATGAGTGTCTTTATTTGTTTATTCTCGAATTTTTTCGCAAAATGAAAAAAAATCGCATGTCGCTAGTCCAGACTGCTGACATTAAATGTTGTGCACGGGGCGCCTATGTCGCTCATTTCTGGATACGCAGCACTAGTGCTATCCATATATGGCAAGCATGACTATACAGGGTGCATAAGAAATGTAAGACAATTTCGAAATTGCTCGCTATATGTGTGGATTGTTTGAGTTCTTAAATTGTTGAATATATAAAAAATCTTAAAAATTGTAAACTCTGCTATCCCGCGAGGTGATCAACTTTTGCTCTCATCAAAGTGGCTTGCGCACGGAAATGACAAACGGTATTCTTTATTTCAGTTCATGTACGAAAAATTCCTTATTCGTTGCATTCATGATAAAGTTTCGGAAGGATTTTACCGAGTACAAATCCTCCGAAAAGCTTATGAAAACATTACATTTTTCTCCGTTGGTGCTGTTCTTGCTTTTATTAATTCACAAATTTTCATCTTAGCGTTAAAAGAGTCATGTTGATTATGTATCTTATCTTTTTTAAATAACGATGTTTATTTAACACTTGGAGTGTAAAACACAAGTAAATTTTACGGCAATAAAGCAACAAATTGTCTTCAACGTGTCCTCTATTTTGGTCTATACGCAAACTTGCGCACATCTAACCTATCATTGCTCGATCTTGTTTCAGTATATTAATTTCTTCACGGATTCGTCGTTCAATTTCTGCAAAATTTTCCGGTGGCGTTGAGAAAACTTTGCTCTTCAGATATCCCCAAAGAAAAAAGTCAAACGGAGTAAGATCCGGTGATCTGGCAGGCCGTTCCACGACACGATTCATTGCGATTACCTGATCTCCAAAGAGTTCGATTGATCTAGCAGTTAACTCTCATCGCCTATGACAAGGAGCACCGTCTGTACTACCCACCATACTCGACGGAATGGCGTATTACGCCTGTTGCGATAACAGGGTAACTGCCGTAAAACTGGGAACATTAGGTCATTGATCAACTGCAAGTAATCTAACCCGTCAATGTTGTTTGGGAAGAAAAAGGGACCGATAACAGTGCCATTTCCCATTAAATCAACCCAAACCGTTAATGTTTCTCGGTTATCAGTTCGTTGATATTGGAAATCTGCCGCTCGTTCTGCTCGTGTTTGGTATTCTCAAATGTTGTGGGTGTTGACAGAAGCATTCAGTGTAAACCCTGATTCGTCGCCAAAGAGTAAATCGCCAATAAAACCGTCGTTATATACGATCACGTAGCCACCGGCAATGCTGTAGGCGACGCAGATTATCACCCGGATAAAGTTGACCAGTGCCGTTTAATCATTCTTTAAGATGACAGCTCGAATCTAAGCGTGTTATCCGGTTGAAGGTTGCCGAAGACAAACCAAGTCTGTTTCCACAACAACTTAACCGCAGCTTTTCACCATTGAACGGCTCTCCATGTGCTTCTTCAATAGCATTGCGCACAGCTTCAATAGTTTGAGCACTTCTTGCAGTTCTTGGACGACCCGAATTACCCTTGTTCAAGTTACAAGTCGCCCCGTTAGCACGATACCTCATTACATTGTAATAAATGTTCGCTCGTGAAGGGCATCGTGCATGTGTACATCCGTTCCTGAAGCTTTGGCAAACCAAGTTTGTGTGATTGCTACGGAGGAACTCCGATACCATGAAAGCTCTCTGCTGCAGAGTAAATTATGGCATAGTCATTTCAAAATGTATTGGGTATTTTACAAGAAAATGCCTTTCAGCACAAAGAACTCGAAAGAAAACATTCCATGGAAATTCCATGTATCTCTCATGGGATTGAAAATTTGTGGATTCATAATTTAGCAAAAATAGCAACAACGGAAAAAAAATGTAATGTTTTCATAGGCTTGTCGGAGGATTTGTAATCCGTAAAATCCTGCCGAAACTTGATCATAATTGCAAAAATAAAGAATTTTTCGTCCATGAACTCAAATAAAGAATACCATTTGTCACTTCCGTGCGCAAGCCACTTTTAGGGGAGCAAAAGTTGACAACCCCCCGGGAAAGCAGAATTGACAATTTTCAAAAGTTTGAACTAAAACATAGCTACATATCAAAAATTACATTACATGAAAAGAATTGTGGAATTGAGAGCAATTTCCAAATTGTCCACCTTTTTTTCACACACCCTGTATATGGCTTTCATAATGCTCGGGAGGGGCGATGGCCTGTCTTTAGCGCAAGGGCTAACAACATGGCCGCCGGGTACGCACAATGAGTGGAACAATAACTCCTATATTTTCGTTCTATGATTGGGTGAAGCCGATTTGAAAGTCAAAGGCGAGAGCCACGCAAAAAATCTTCTGTCTCAAAAGGACTACGAATAAGACGAGTCTCGAGGAGTAGGAATTTTAGTTAAACTGCTTGTTTTTGGGCCAAAAAAAGACAAGAAAATGCCACTTTTTAAACGCAGGATTCAATTCTAGAAAATAAAACATGGCATACTGGGTATAGTTCTAAAATATGGCTTACTAGTAGTTCTAAGTGTTTTACACATTTGCCAGTAAAACTTCCAAGCGTGTCATTTGCATTTTCGAGAGATGTGCACACTTCAACATTAAAGTCTTAAAAAAATATGCTTCAAACTCATCTGCATCTTTCAAAATGGTTTTCTATATAAAGCATCAGGTAAGGTCAAAGCTCTTTTAACTTTGTTTTTATTCGATTGCTACTTGGAAGTAAGAGAAAACTCTGAACAAATAAAGTATTTTTTAACCCCTGACGCGCAATGGCGGCCTTCAATTTGGCTTGAAACATAACAGCGAAGTTCCTGGTCTCTTAGAGATCACTGCGCATAACTGAGCCTCTGTCTACCCAACGGCTTTAATGAGCTACGTACGTTACAAGTGCCACTTACTACTCATTCGATACTGACACAACATGGAATGAGGGAGCACGGGGGGAGGCAAAAAGACGAAGTTTTCGTTAGAAATAAAGTGTAACACTATTTCCAATATAAAATTGTAAGTGTCCCAAATAGTACTTCAGGACTGCAATTTTTTTCATGATTTTTCAAAGTGAACAACTAAGCAACTAAGCGTGAAGAGCGTGGGGGTGAGTCTGTAAATAAAAGGCATAGCACAATGCATATACTAAGTGGGCTTTGCTTATCGGAGTGTGAAACTTTTTTTTATTTCTTTACCTCTGCTCTTTATACAGTACTTATAAAAAAGTGCGCTTTCCACTGATTAACTCAAGATAAAAGGAGCAACTGAGTGGTCAGATCATTAAGTGAGATTGACCCAAATTCAAGAAATTGCAGTATCTCTCATTAACTGCAGTTTTCTCTCCCACTTAGTGACCTTTAGAACATCCAGATGAGTTTTGTGACGGCAGGTCTTAGATAACGGAAACATGCACGTTTTCAATGCAGCCAGCTCATCAACTCATTGCTCTTTGATGTTCACCAAAACATAGCAGGGCTCTCTCTTAATTTTTATTTTCTGGAAATTTTTAGTTTTTCCAGACTTTCTCAAGTCCCTACCTTTTTCCCACCCAGAGACCCTGACATCTGAACAGGCTAATTAAAACATGCCTCTTGTGATTTTACGTACCTCCTGTTATGATACATTTATTGTCGCTATCAAATGTAACAGAGAATATATTAGAAAAATGAGGTCGCTTCAAACATCTCGGTGTTGTTTTTCCTGACATCGCTTCATGAAGCGTCCATACCAACACTCTCATGTCATCACCACCTTAATACAATTGAATATAATCGTCAAAATGCTATCATACCAGAAAGAAAGGCATACAGTATGGCACCTACACAGTTACCACATATGCTGCCCAGAAACATTGTTTTATTCATTAGTTCATAAAGCTGCAAGGTCTCTCCTTGACAAAATAAATTGTCTGGCACTATAGACAGGCTAAATGGTATATAGTGCTTTAATAAGTTAAAAGAAGATCTTGACAGACAGTTCAATCAAACAGAAAAAAACACCTTGACAGGATTACAGGTCCACTCATAGTTCTACTTCAAGTATGCACTCTGATGCTCCTCCTTACTTAAACACTCTAGACTAAACTGTTTGATGCCAGACTACTTCACTTCTCATGATGCTCAAAGTCTTTTCAATCTTAATGGTCAACTATAGGAAGAGTCTCACTCTGACAATATTAGATTGCCACTACACTGTCACTTGCACTCGATGGGTTACACCAGTGGTCTCACAATTTATTTTTTGAATTCCTCATCAATTAATAAATAAAATTCATCAAATTGTCCAACAATTCTCAACCTGCGAAGGCAACATAACACAATCCAAAATACCACATGAAAACAAATTTTGTATGGCCACAGTTTTCCATTTCTAGTTTTTACTATTATCTTTACATGTGTTAAGCAGCCACCATCGAAATAATGAAACCCAAATATATGTGAGTAAACACATATAACACATGCTTGCAGGCTGTGATGTCATATCACAAGAAAATTGTGTGTTTAAATAATGGTTTTACTTGAAGACACTAGGTTTTGTGCCATTACTGCTATTTTTTATAGAAATTTTATCTTTTTATAAGTGTAATATAAATTGTTTGAAATACCACTGCTCTAGTCTGCTTGTCTTATTCGTTTCTTAAATGAGGTGACAAAATTTTAGGCGCATGCCTAAATTGCTCCCCCAGCCCCTTGCTGTGGAGTAGTTTTTGTCAACCTGCATTAGGCGACCACATGTATTAAGTGGCCACTTTTCAAAATCTATAGGGCAGCCACTATATACAAGTTCGACTGAACCTCTTTATCCTGGTAAATTTATATAACTTCGATAAAATATGCTTCATTGTTTAATCCCTTAACAGAGCTTCAATTCCGAATCTCAAAACCTAAGTTCAAAATTCCTGTTTGTAATGATAAATCCTTAAAAGTGAGAGCACTGGGTTACACTGATATTCAACTGGAACTTTTCTAGGTTGGAGGGGGGGGCATTAGAAGACTTTGAGGGGGAAATATAGGGAGAAGAGGCGATGAAGTGTACATACCTGAAACAAGAAGCTCACCACCATTTCTCGAAAATGCAAGGGCATTCACGCAGATCGTATGTCCTACCAAATTCTTACAATACAGCCATTTTGATGAGGAGATTTTCTCTGACAGTAATTTATTGGAAAGCTTTCCAGAAATTTGAGCGTGAGTTTGGGCCGTTTTCAGATATTCAATGTTCATTTAATTCAGTCACTAGTTCAGTGCTGGGCTATCTATTAACAACTAGTCAAAACAGTATATTACATTTTCTACTATTGTTTTCTGGAATAATATCTTTGTTTTTCAGATGCCATTGAATGGGAAATGTTTGAACTGCTGGTGACAAGAAATGAGCTTGCAGCAATCATATTTTCAAAGGCTATGATTACTACATGATATCCAGCAATAAACCATTGAACATTCGCACTGTGCAGTACACCGATCAAATAAAAAACTGCCATCCACCATGTGCAGCAAGCAGCATGTTAAACTGATTGTTAAGCAATTGTTGGGAAAAGATGCAAATACAGTTTATGATGCTCAGGATGCTTCCCATTCAACTTGATTGTTTTGTCTCTTGCAACCCAATTAATGCATCAAAGTAAGAGGGTGATTACATGAGCCAGGATAGCCCGGTTACTGGGGCTGAGGTTCATTGCTAAGATATTTCCTGTTTATTAACAGAGTATTTGAATTAACATTGTGGCAGACTTGGGCAGCTTGGGCCTAGTACATTCTGATTGTTTCCAATCTTATTTTACACAAGCTTTGAAGCAGCAACAAGATGGGAAAGAAACCGTTCAGCCCCGCTCATGTAAACAGTCCCTAGAAGTGTCAAAATTTCACACTGGCAATTGGCAGCTGGAAAGTTGATTGTTGATATGAAATGCATGTTAACAAATTTGAAACTGCAATACAAGTCTGAAAGGTTCCCTATTTTTGAGATCTCTCTAATGCTAGCAATGAACATAGTTCTCACAACATAGAACCAGAACAGTCCTCTAGGTTGGTTTGTCATTTTTCATTTATTAGTGGATATACATTACTTACTGCTAACAGTATCTTTCACATCATTTGTTTTAATAAATTACCAAGGTTAGGAATATTTGTAATAGTCAAAAATACAACAATACAACTGTCATGTAAAAATTAAAATATCCATACATATAAATTGATAGATTTCATTAAACTAGCCTTATACTGTGTCTTGTATTATTGAATATTTTGTAATTTCTGACTGTACATTTAAGAAAAT
The DNA here is from genome assembly GCA_025434845.1 of Phenganax subtilis. NCBI lineage: Eukaryota > Metazoa > Cnidaria > Anthozoa > Malacalcyonacea > Clavulariidae > Phenganax > Phenganax subtilis. The sequence continues at coordinate 91 of JAOBYK011019757.1, read as the reverse complement.
GAATTATTAAACGGAATGTGGAGAGTTCTATCTGCAGAGAGTGGCTTCGATTTCAGAACGTCAGACAAAAATTTGGATATTTATCCCATTG
>JAOBYK011019756.1:0-48254 GCA_025434845.1 Phenganax subtilis | reverse complement strand
AACGCTTCCTTCAATTCAGTGGTTAAAGAGACAAATGCATTAAACTCACGCTCAACAATATGACAATTATCATAGCTATAATTAGCTAAGTCTATCTTGTTCGTATGTTTTGTTATCTTCGTTTCAACGTTAATACAGGTTCTTTGCTTTCGTTGTATGTTATAGGCTTTCCCTTTTAAAGTGGGTTTTCGTAGCCTTCGGCTTCGTTCTTCGTCGCTGCTATCTACACTTTCAACGTCCATATCAGCCGATATGTAAGTCGACATTCTTATCGTTTAATGTTGTCATCAGCGATGCATATCGTGGTTGTAGCTTTCGGTGCAGCTCTACGTTTTCTACTAATGTTACGGCCGTAACACATTGGATGAAAAAATTTTCATCCAAGTTGATACTGAATGCTTATTGCTTGCTAACGTTGTTTAGTATCATGCTATTGTTTGTCTGTAGTTTATGGACTATTTATTCACCCTATTGTTTGTCGTAAATGGTCTAATGAATGTCAGGGTTAATGGAAATTGTGCTAATGAAAGTCTATGTCCAATGATAGATTGCCCATAAATGTTATAGTTTATCTGTTCATTCAATTGGCTTTACAACCCTGTGCAGTGACGCTTGTTAAATTTGGTATTGCGTTATTGAATATACAGGGATTTTATTGAATCAACGCTCCTCACCAGTGAATAAATATTTACATTAGTGACTAGCCAAAGGTGTGTGCATGCCGATTTTAAAATTATTTCGCCAGTGTGTAATGTTTAGATTTACTTAACCGTTAAGATACATTGCACCCTAATGCTCTATCTTACCTTGTTTTATCTTGAGATAATTGTACCTTTGCTATTGAATTTACATTTTTGAAAAAATAATTCATAAGCAATTAGTTGCTGACGTAATGCAAGCAACAAATATTTACAATTATTTGCGTCACATTGTTGTATTGCAGATTGCTAGTGAATGCTACCTGTATTAATACCCATGCTACGAAATGACGAAAGTTGTTGTTTTCGGTCTTTGGAAAATTTTTGCATCTTCTAGACTGTTATGTTGGGGGAGTTTTGTTGTTGGTTCTTTAAAATGAAATTTCGACTACTGCGTCTTTCCTCTCGTTTCATCTTGTAGTATAACGATTATTTTGCGGTGATGTTTTGAGACTCAAAATAATCCTTTTGCCAGTGGCATGGTATTTATTGTCTGTTTATTGTTTATTCTTAATTATGTATTTTTGTTCTTTTAGTGAGTTTGGTGGGAAAATATTTCCTCTAAAACCTGTTGTAAAAGTTCTTCCAAAGCTCCTGGATCATAGTGATAAAAATGTTCGAGGAGAGGTAAATGTAACCTGTCTTACATATTGAAGGGTGCTTAAATCATTTCAAACTTTGTAGTTTGGAAAACAAATGGACTACATAGACACCAATTCTTTTAAACTCTAAATTCGATAAACAAATTTTCATTTGCTTGTTGTATATTCTAATTGAAACTTTCATTGTAGTGAAATAATGAAAACACAACACAACAGTATAACATGTGTATCAAATGAAATTTTTGGTGTTTCATGAAAGGGCTCATAAAAAAGTAGATTTTTTTATACTGTCTTTGATAGTTTCAAAGGTTTGAAGATCTGAAGGCAGGGTAATCATAATAAATATGGGAAAAGAGCCATTGCTGATTAAGCAAAAAATGTGACACCATTGCCTCAACATAGTTGTATGCCAAGTATCTAAACGTCATACTATGAATGTGATGTTGCACACTCATGGTATCATGCACTCCAAAGTGCATCAAACACATGCTAGGCAGCAAAATGTTAAATATTTTGTCTGCACTAATTGCGGAAGTGTTAGGAGTAAGACAAATAGCATGCGATCAAAACTTTATTGCTACAGCCATCCACTTGCTAAGTTGTTGTTATAAAGCAAAAATAAGTTATGAGTTTTGGTGTATCAAATGAATTACGATTCAATGGAACAAAAATTCTGGGCAATCAGCAACAAGTTGTAGTTGTGTTTTTTAGCATTGAGCTGTTCATCCATTATTGTCATAAATAATGTAGTCATGTGGTAAGTGATGCCTAGGCATGTGACTAAAAGTTGCAAAGTCTTGGCGCTTCTTGCCATTTTTAATATTATCTTATACATTCAAAACATGAAAACAAGTGTTTTACTGATACGCTGAATGAAACGTAAAAAGTCTGCAATTACGGGAATAAAGCGAAAATTCACAACTATAGTTTATCAGCATTAAATTTCAGACAATTGGGCGGTGATGAAGACTTGCATTGGTTGTCACAAATCACATATAGGCTGGACATGTGAGCTAAGTCAGCTAGGCGACAGTGTATGACTAAAGTCAAGTAAATTCAAGATGGTCGGCCATGAATTTTTGCGGAAGTACTGTAGTCTAGCTAAAAACTTTCCTTGCATAAATGAATACAGAGTATAAACAATCATCGGAAAGTTTACCTTTACAACTCAATGGTAGTGTAGTGTTGTTATGTATGTGTTACTGACTCTTTCATAGCAATGAACTATAAAATTGTGGTGCCTTGCCTTGCAAAATAGCCGATTTTTGCCACTTCTTGCTATACTAATATAATTGTTACAGCATCATGTAGCTACCTCATAAAAGCAAACAGCACAGAATGATTTGCAGCTAGATTCATGACAATAATCTGTTTAGTGCAACTGCAATAACTAGCATGGATATTGCAGGGAGCTGTAATATAGTCTCTACACTGCATAATGTCTACACTGTAAAACAGTCAACAGCCACAACAGTATGTCTGTACACCATACTACTTGGAAAAACACAGCTTACAAATATAACTTGCCATGTCGCCATCGCAATCTGTAATTGAGCACGCTACTGGTGGTTACTGCAGGGTGTTGCATGGTCGGTGTAGAGTACTGTGCTGTAGTGGTGTATAAGTATAGTACAGACATAAATTCACACACAGCTATATTGTGTGGGTTATACCTAATAGCCGGGACTTAACAGAGTTCCGCAGGTAAATTGCTGAAGAGATCTCAAGCCCTACCGGATATGCATGGTTACGGCATCGAATTTGGGCACTTTACCATAATATTTGTTTGATCAACTTTTTCTATGAGTAGTTGCTATCAAGTTCTGCGACATTATCATAAATTTATGAACTAAACTCGCCTCGAAATTCCTTAATTTGATGTCGTTATTATGCGAATTTGATTCTGGGCCTCGGTACCGGGGCCTTAAGAAACCTTCCACTCTCCTTGAGTTCTCTAGTCCTTAAAGGTCTGCTTGAAAGTGTGAAGTAGCTCATTAGCTACTTGGTGGAGTGCACACCGGGGGTCTTTTTCAACATCTCTGGGTCCTCTTTCTTTAATTGATGTTGCTGCTGCATAGATGTCAGGTTTTTCTTGAAGAGAGACTTTCCAGTGGTTGAAGTTCCTGTGGTTGAAGTGACTGTCAGCATGGATCCTTTCCTTTGTCTGATTGTGCAAGGTTTCTGGTCGAATGGATTGTAAATTTGCTTTGCTTCTTCTCATTTTTGACTTGGACTGTGACTCTGATCTGGAGGCCTTTGGTCTTTGCCTGACTTCGGATGTGGACATAGTGGTTTGCTTTGGCTTTGGCAGCTTTGTGATAGTATTGAGCTTGTGATATGATGACTGTTTGTCATTTAACTCTGTCAACCACTTTGGGAAGTTTCCTCTTGGGGATACAACTCCAAAGAAGTGGGAATGAGGTGAATTTTGTAGATGGGTAGGACATGGAGCAATACTGCCCTGGAAACTGGTGCATCGGTTGTTGCCAGCTCTTTCCTTCAAGATGTGCTTTATGAAATGATTTTGTGAGTGGCTTGTTTAAGGATTCTGCTTGAACACAGGCCCCTGGCCACGAATATGTTATCTTGCAATGGATAAAACCAATATAATTTAGACGATTTGTAAAGGCTAGGGGGTTAGAAGATCTGTTGTCCGTTTTGATGATCTTAAGGCATTGGAATAGTGAGCAATTTCTATTTAAACCTTTTTTGGTCATTTTCAGGCCCTTTAAGATTAAATTCAAATATTTCAAGCTTTTTCTTAAATTTGGACAAATGAATTTCAGACCAATGGTAATGAGATTTTGAAATGAAGTTCATGTATTTCCAACTGATTGTGAACATGTCGCATTAATTTCAGATAATTTCAAAAGATATTCAGATTCTCTATAACAATACCAGATATTTTGAAGTGAAATTAACACATCAACATGTACACTTCAGGGAATATGATTAGAACTTCAGATGCACTCAATCAGGCAATTCCTTTAGAAGTACTGTGACTTATTACTATTATTATTGGTGTAAACAAATATTTATTCAGGATAAAACACTTCAACTAAAAGCTGCTATCAACGTGTGTCCTGATATTTCCTAAAAATTAAAACTAAAATTAATGTCTGTTTAATTGATATTTAAGCTGATACCATTGGACAGTGTTTACTAAAAACCTTTTTTAACTCATTAAAAAATCTTCAGTGACCTTATTATCAACACGCAACAGCTCTCACTTTCTTGTATTTCTTGTGGAAAATCATTGTAGATCTTAGCCCCCATAAAACAGAAAGCTTTACAAGCACATTCTGTTCTAATAGTGGGTAGCTTCAATATATTGCTATTGTTTCTCGTTTCCCTTCTGTGTTTTTAAACTGTAAAGTAGGATCTGAAGAGATCACATACATCATCGTCAATGCGTTTATGCACGCACCAGCTTGCATGTTCTTGGCACAGCCATTGACTTGGTACTACCGTTTAATCAGTGTGCGACATAAGCATAAAAGAAAAACAAAACTGAAAGAAGTGGAGCACATCCCAAAGAGTATATTAAGATCAATTACAGTGCATAGGGAAGAAAATTCCTCTCACTGGGACGTATGTACTACATGTGAAAATCATGTAAGAGGACGAGAGCCGAGAATTCTCTACAGTAGGCGAAAATATAATACCATTACAAAGGTATGTATTTGCATAAATTTGCTGCAAGACAATGCAATAGCACATGTAAATAAAACAACATTAGGTTTAAAAAAGCTGCAGTGCTGTATGTCAAGCAGACAACCGTGTAATATTGGACCATAAATTGTTCTACTTGTAACTTCGCTTGTTCATGGTACTGTATCATGTCTTGTGGTCCTTATAATGGTATACCACCCACGGATAGTAGTAGAATTGTGCAAGCAGCTAATGGCAATAGTAATTGGCGACAAATTGCAAAACAACTTGGCGTGAGTCACAGAACATCTTATTCATGAATTTGTGTAGATTGCAATAAACCAAAAAAGAAAGGTGGAAGACAGAGAAAGTGCATGAATGAGCAAATCAATGTTCTTGTTGCCATGACTAAAAGTGATCCTACTGTGATGTTGGAGAAATTGCGAGAGAGAACCCTAAGAGAATTTAGAGTCCGTGTCAGCCCATCAGCTATTTGCAATGGAAAATCTTAACCTTAAAGAAAGCACATACTATCCATGCTACTATGAACACGGATGTCAACAAACTTGCAAAAGGTTATAACAAACAAGTCAAACTTAGTTTGTCGCAGTTGGGAATGAACTACTTTGCTCTTTGTACTACAGCTCACAACTGAATTGTGTATGAGTAAAGCTATGCACCTTGAAAAAGTTTGTGATGTACATTTGATTCTGTCCAGCCAAGGGCACAGAGCCTATACAATCATTGACATGTAAAAAGGGCTTGGGAAAGTTCCTCGTTACCCATAGAGCTGGCTGAATCAAGAAGGTCCTTGGCAACTTTAAGGATCTTTGCAGCAGTATTGATCTTCGTTTGTTTCAATGGGACATTGAATACTTCATCCTCGTCATTTTCTTCGTCTGTGTCTTTGCCGAGGTCGGTTGCGGCACAGGGTTCATCGAACTTCTGCGACATCTTACAGAGCTTTTTTACTACAAGACTTCTTCACATCTGATGTCCTCATGCGAGTTTGGATAGTCAGCATTATTCAAGTGTGCATAGTGTGGCACATGTTCGTCTGTGTCAATGTACTTTTTCGCAGAACATTTGTGTGGAACATTTTGGAATATTTGCCCTAAATTCATCATTTCTTCCTTTTCAAATGCATCATTGTCATTGTCATTGTTTTTTTCGTCTGAATACAATTTGACTGCAGCCAAGCAGTTCTGGATGGTTTTAGGAAAATTGTCATTGGGTTTTCAACTGCTTGAGTTGTAAAAAATCTCTTGGCAAGGGCCTTCTTGTGACAAGTAATGTTTCCTGAAGGTTTTTAAAAAATATCTTTTTGAAAAACAGTTGCAGTCAAAAGTGGTTGATGATTTAAAGAAAATCAGGAGTTCAAAAATAACTTCCTTCTGACTGGATATTTTTGCATCATTTTTACTCTGTATGTCCTCGATAACCTCAGGAGCTCATCTTTGTTAGTTGGGTGAGGTTGGGAATGGTAAAGACTTAAGTTAAGCTATTGCCATAAATTTTCAATTGGATTGGTATCTTGTGACTGGGCCAGCCAGTTTTCTAGGACTAAGTACCTTGCATTTGCAATGTACTGCTTCACTGAACTCACAGTATGTTTGGGACCGTTGTCCTGCTGAAACACGATTGTATCTTTACCTCCTACCTTCATCGATGATGGGTGCATGTGATGCATTAAAATTTGCTTGTACATTTTCTGATCCATGATCCGCTTAACGTGCTGAAGATGACCATCACCGTTAGCAGTGAAACATCGTCAAACTTGGATTTCTCCTCCCCCATGTTTTACAGTCGGTTTTACGCATTCAGTGTTGAATTCCTCCCCTTGGCGTCTTCGAACATATGTTTTACCACACTCTCCAAAAATGCTGCATGGTGCTTCGTCTGTCCAGAGAACCTTTTGCCAGTCTTTCAGTCCAGTGTTTGTAAATCAAGATGTCTGCGTGCATGATTTTGTAAGCATCAGTTTTTTGTGAGTGACATGACCCATAAGGCTAGCTTCACGGAGACAATGGCGAACTGTACTTGCACTGGCATCAATTCCAGACTTTCTCCATTGTTCTCTCAGCCTTGTTGCAGGTTTTAAAGCAATTTCTAAGTTGAATACGCACAAGTGCACGGTCATCACGCTTGGCGGATATTCATGTTGACCAAACAATTGACGGTTATCATGTCTGCCAGTATTGTCGAAATTTTTTTTTATTACTGACAGACCCTTGTGACATACCTGCTCTCTTGGCAACTTCTGCTTGGCTATAACTTTCATTGAGCAGCGTTAGAGCAACTGCTCTTTGTGCTTCAGTTGTTCATGGCTTCTTAAGTTTTTTCTTTGTTTCACTTTTAGGCGGAGGGGAGAACTGATTTCGTTCAATGGTGCAAATGCTTACTCCAAATCTTGAAGCTATTTCCTTGTTCTTCAATCCAGATTGCTTCAATTTCTAGATTTCTTTTTCCATGCTTTGAGGATGTCTCCTTTTACATGAATATTTCTTCTCCATACTTTTCTTCAAAACGACATGAATTTAAACTTGACTGTACTTCCACATCCGTGTTTTAATATTGTCTCTGTGATTATTTTTCCTTTTTCCACTGCATACAAACACGGTGCAAATGTGGGACAAAGTTATTTTTCTCATCTCTATATTTACAACACGGCATCGCTACAATAACAATATTTATTATATGTCAATGAGGCAAACGTTTAAATTTTTAAGAAAATGAAATAAGAGAATGACATTTCACTTTTCTAGATTAACGACTTTGTGTCTGAACATTCACCTTCCCTGTAACACTGATTGCAATAGTATTGCAGTTAGGATCATCAATGATATACAGAGAAAATATGAAAGCCTGATTGAAAGCCTGATGCTATTTAAATTATCAACTACTTTTGACTGCAACTTCAGTTCAAACAGATTTTGATTTAAAAGTTTGGTTTTGGTTAAAAATACTTCATGCTGTGAGCTAGTGACATATGTTAATATTAGGTCAGATCAGTTATCAATACCAACTTGGCACGAGGTAGCCAAAAAAGAGTGAATGGCAGGATTTGTGATATTGTAAAATGTAAATTTCATATTATGTAAGTCAAGTTTTACAAAAATCTTTAATCTTCTTTAAATGAATTAAAGAATAGAGAAGATTTTGATTTTGAAAAAAATTTAATCCACCTCTGGTCATTCTATGCTTGCTTGCCCCATTGAATTGCCTGGAGCATATTAACTGACATAACAATCTTGCTTGTGTTTTATTCAACTACTCCACTTTATACGTATGAGAGTAGCTTCCTTGTTTTTACTTTCCGTAATTTTATTACTCGAGCATCAAGAGGCTGTGTTTTTGATGTTGTATTTTTTGCAAGAAGGTGATATTAATGTTTGATAATTGATAGGTGAGATCATGTGGATGACTAGGTGCATTGTGGAGGGGCAAGATGATGGAACAACTTTGATTTCTTACTGGCTTGGGTAGTTTTTGAAGAACTTTTGGCATTATTTGACTTTTTATCCATACTTTTTTATTTGAAAAAATTGGAGACATTTCTGTGGCTCTGATTTATCTTTCAAGTGCTTGCAACGTGGTTTTTTAATTTTACCAATTACCATCTGCTTCTCTTTCCCATGGCCACGTTGACAAAGAATGCCCATGAGCAATGTTGCTTTGCCTTTTTCCCTCCGTGGCACCTTTTGCGTGCTTTGCAAAGAGTTTTGCCAGGAAGAGCTTTCCAGAGGTAAGCACTTTCATCCATGTTCCATTGATCTTTTGGAGCATAGCTCATAGACAACTCCTTGTCTTTTTCTTGCCAGCTTTAAATATGTGTGGTTTTTGCAATGCATTCTGGGATCACTAGGGGAGACATTGCTTATTTTTTGTCAAGAAACCTACTGAAATAAGCTTATATCAAAATTTTAATGGGAAAAGGGGACCACTGTGCTGTTTATGGTTGTGAAAATGATAGGGAATATCTTCAGAAGTATATAATTTCCGATCACTTTCCAATTCTTTGATTTTTTGCCCGGAAAAACATGAAAGACAAAAACGCTTGGCAAAAGCTTATCAATAGGAAAGACCTCAAAGTCCCTTGTAATGCGTAGGTTTGTTCAAATCCTTTTTCCTTGCTGGTAATCAGTCTGAAGGTTGTCTAAATCCATCTTTATACCTGAAAAGATACCAGTCAAAAGGAAGCAATAAAAGATTGACACCGAAAGATAGAAGCACTTTTAATATTCCGAAAAGAAAGAGGCGAATAATTGGTGTTGAAGTCAGTAATGAGAGAAGCCCTGAGCCTGAGGCCAATACACCTTGTGCAGCTGAAATCATGGCTCCTCAAAACTCTAATGAGCCAGAGAGTGTGGACTCAGACATTGCAAAAATTAAGAATGAAGCAGAGTTAGATATGGCAAATGGTGAATTTGTTGTGATGGCAAAAAATTTGAAAGTGATGAAGGTGATTATGTTCATTGTTAGTGTCAAGGTGATATTAAAGCTTTGAAAAGAAAGTTATGTATTGACCAGGGTACTAGCCAGAAGAACTGCTACCGCTGCAGTGGAATGTCACAAGAAAAGCTGAGTTTGGTTTTTAGTTTAAGTGAGGAAAAAGCAAAAACTCTTAGGTATTGGAGAGGTTGTACTGATACTGCCTCTGCACAGCATGTCAAAAGAGGGCATGGCTCAAGATTATTGACACCATGGGAGATGTTCATTCTTACTCTTGTCAGGACAAGAAAAGGATTTGATGTGATGTACTTGGCTGATACATTTTCGGTTTTGGCCAGCCATGTTTCTCGGATTTATACAACATGAGTGAGATTCCTATCCAATGAGTTGTCATTTTTAGTATGCTGGCCAAGTAAGTTAGAAATCAAAGAGAAACTACCTACGCGATTCAAGAAGTACAAAATTTTGCAGGTAATTATTAAATGCACAGTGTTTTCTATCCAAAAGCCAAAGGTCCCTGACAGCCAGAAAATATGATGGAGCAGCTATAAACATTGGAATACTGCTAAAATTTTGGTGGGTAGTACCCCTACTGGTATTTTCTCCTTCATTCCACCCCTTTGGAGTGGCTCAATGTCAGACAAGGAAATTGTTAAAAACTCGGGTCTGGTAAATCTACTTGAGGAAGGGGATGGTGTAAAGGCTGACAAGGGATTTCTTGTAAGAGATCTACCTGTGGCGAAGAAAGTTCACCTCATTTCTCCTGCCTTCCGTTGCGGACCAAGACTTTCCCCATGTGCAACAACTCACACTTGGCGTGTTGTGTCATTGAGATTGCATGTTGAAAGGAGTATCATGAAACTAAAGCAATTAAGCATTTTATCAGGGGTGATACTATTGACGTTGAACGGAGTTTTGGACAACATTTTGTGTTTCTGTGCAGCTAAATGTAACTTAGGTGAGCGTGGAATAAAGTAACTGTTACATAACCAAAAAGCTTTAAAACAAGAAAGTGGACATAAAAGTTTCATTATTTCACATGCTTTATCAAAAGACTGCTAATAATATAATTTTTATAGAAAAGAGATACTGCTTTAAATGCATCATTCCAAAGGTCAGCATCAAATGTTACTTCAACTATATCGATTCCTTTCTCTGTGTAGACAATAAAATCACATTTATCCAATTGACTTATAGCAGTACCCATTTGGATTTGAAAGTAATATATGTGGCTCCTATTCAAAACTTTTTTCCCACTATCATAATTTTTCCCACCAATAGCTGGTGAACAAAATGCAGATTTGGGATCCATATCTTTACATGTAAAAAGGCATTTAATTTCAACTGTCCTTGAATCACAGCATTCACATTGTCGTACTCCATCCAAACTTACTCTTATCCCTAAATTTTTAGTGTCAACAAGCAATCCAGGTTCTTCTATCACAACTTTTTCATGCTTCTTCGAACACAGTCTCTGGTAAAGATATAGAGCTTCCTTTTCTTTATCTGTTCCATATTGCATTGCATTTGAATATATGAAATACTTTTTAACTTCCAAAAAATTTGCTACTGTTTTGGTTATGTCAGTTGATGGATTGCGGTCCTTTGTTTTTTACTGAGTGTAAATGGCCTTAATTTTTTGCCAGTTACCCTAAGGTGTCGCATTTTAAATCATACTTTGATTGTCCTTTTGTTGCACCAGAGATAAACAATTGTTCTTCTTTAGTGCATTTTAATGCGCTAATGAAAGTATCACTTGCTTTCTTAATTCTTTTCCTTATTAAATGTCCATTATTCCATGCAAATATTTTTGCACTTGTCTCTATGCTCAAACTATTCTGTTTTAAGAAAGTTTTGTTTTTCTTTGCTCTGTCTGAACGTGGGCACTTTGGCAGGAAATCCAGAGTGCCAGAATTAGGGTCAGTGTCTCTTAACTTTCAAATTCTGCTTTGTCTTCTTCTCTGATTACGGTTCTCAATCAATTTGGCATTGGGTGAAAAGAGTCAACCAAAGAGTCATCGAGAGAGACATGTTTCCTTTTCTGATTGGGTTTGACACAGTGGCATATTTTCATTTCCAGCAATGGCAAGGGATTATTTTTTGGTTTTGATTTTGGTTGCCAGTAGGCTGGAAGTGAAGTCACTGAAGTTTTCCACCTGACAAAAACTCTTCTAGTTCAAACATGCAAGCTGCGAAGTGCTTACATCCCTGATCTGATCCACCCTTACACCCACAAAATGCAGAGAATGCAGAACCATTTGGCGAATTCATATTCTTTCTTACTTTCTGGTGTTTTGTGCCTTTGTGTAGGTAAAATGTTGCCAATGATAACATGAAATTTGCTATTATCTTTGTCCTAGACGAAAGTTCTGCATAAATTTCTTACATGACCATTCTGTTGTAATTTATACTCATCAAATGTTCTCCATGATGCCAACATTTTTTTGTCATAGCGTGTTTTACTGACGATTAAATGGTTAAAAATATCCAATAGTTCAAAGCTTGGTAAAGCGAACATATCATTTGATGTATAGGATTTAAATGGAGCAGGAAGTGTCAGTCTTTCTTGACGACAATGCTTCAAGGAATCCTTAGCAAAATCTAGATTAATTGGTAGTTTTGCCTTCTCAACGGCTTCTGTTAACTTCATGCAATCATTTTTTAAATAGCTTGCTGTTGGCGCACGACAGTCACTAATACATTCCTTCAAATCTGCTACTTTCCAGTCTTTAAAATCATTTGTTTGATTAGTTTGCCTATCCATATTAAGTGCATTATGTTTTTTTTGTCAGTCTCACCATTCCTAGCAATGTTGTCATGTGTTTGCTTTACTTGTTTGGGTTGACAAGGTATTGTTTTAGGTTTGGATGGGCAGATACAGATTTGGTTTGGATAGACATGGTACAGTTTTAGGTTTGGATAGACAGGGTACAGTTTTAGGTTTGGATGGACAGGGTACATTTTTAAGTTTGGATGGACCGGGTGTAGTTTTAAGTTAGGATGGACAGGGCTCATATTCAAGTCTTGGAGGACAGGGTACAGTTTTAGGTTTGGATGAACAGGGTACAGTTTTAGGTTTGAATGGATGAGGTGTAGTGTAGGTTTGGTTAGACAGGGCTCATTTTCAGGTCTTGGAGGACAGGGTACAGTTTTAGGTTTAGATGAACAGTGTACATTTTTAGGTTTGTTTGGACATGGCACATTTTCTTTTGGAGGACAGAGTACAGTTTTAGGTTTGGATTGACAAGTTACAGTTTCAGGTTTTGGTGGACAGGTACATTGTTGGTAAGAGTTGGTTCTTGCTCTTTTGCTGTTGAACAATTGACATGTTCAAGATCTATGAACATCAGTGGTTGGTATTCATTTGCAGGTTTTGGTGTAAGGCAACAGGTATTGATTGGTTTCAAAAGATTGAAATGACATGCAGCTCTCTGAAAGTTATGCCAGACTGAAGTGATGGGACAAGCACAGATAAGATCACTTCTCAACAACAGACATAACACTTGGCAACGAGTGAAATGAAACCATTTCTGTTCAAGTATTGAATAGACACAAATCTCATGCTGCAAGGCCGTTGCACAAGTGTGTGTGTATCTACAGTTTTTCCCCACGTACCGGACATGATGCTGCGCTCCACATGCTTTTCCATCGATTCGTGTCAAAATGTAGCCGGATTTACATCATAACCTTGATGCCCATTTCTTGAATATGGCCAAAATCTTGTCACTTTCACCATTTAAAGCCAATGCAATGGCTCAATGGAAACAATTACTGTCTCCACATACTTGTACTTCTTTCCTGCCAACTGGCAATGAATAGGCAGGCATTATAAATGCAAACAAATGCTTTAAAATGCAAACTCTATTCACTAACAATTATAAAGTAATATATCTCAAGAAATGTTTGCCCCCTAGCGATCCCAGAATGCATTGCAAAAACCACGCAAATTTAAGGGAGACTGGCAATTGGAAAGTATGCCATGGTTGTTTCATCAACATCACCATATTCTCCAGCTCCTCTCATCTCCTTGATGTTCTACCTGTTTTCCACTTTTCCAGTGAACCATTTGATCCTTGACAAGCTTTATCACCATTCCTTTCCGCCATGAGTTTTGCTTCTTTTAACATGGGACACTCACAGGCACGTTGGATTTTTTATGTTGATTGTACCATGTCCATAAAATATCATTTATGTTACAACACTTCTGTGGGTTGCGCTTTTTCCAGCCAATCTGATTGTCTAACAATTGTACCTCATTTAGTATTAGCTGTTTATTCTTTATGAATTTCAAGACTTGGATTTGCGTGCAACTAAATTTTTCTGCAAGTTTTCTGACTCCCAAAATATTGCATAACTTCAGCTTTTTTCTGAAAGGTTGAGGCTAGTGCCCGGTTTGGAAGAGTTGTTGTTCTTGTTAGTTGGCCTTCTGTTTTCTTGTTGACTTTTCTAATGTTTTCTTTTTTCTGCACGAATTTGTGCTTTTCCTTAGATTGAGCTGATATCTTCTCTTCATTTTGCGTTGAACAGTCTTGACAAAATGCCATTCATGAAGCTGTTGTCCAACACTCACTAATGTAAAGTGCAAGATGGGAACAAGACAATGAGTTGTTGAAAACTGGCTCTTTGCAGCTTATTCATACATAAGCTGTCACAGCCCTTCAAATTTTGCAAGCCATTCTCACTCTTATTCTTAAGCTCATATAGTGTGGTGTCTTCTGAGTATGTATTTATAGATATATCTTACACAGTGCTTTTAACTGGATTGCAAGCTGTAAAACACATTGGCATTCGGAATTTGGATGAAGCGCTCAACTTAAAGAATGTCGGTGACATTTCCCAAAACATTTTATTGCTCTTATAACTCCCAAACTTCATATCGGCAGCGATGCAAATCAATGGCGACAGAGTCTCAAATTTGACATTCTTAACAAAGGTAAAAATTAGCATGTAGAAAGGCCCTGGGTAGCTAAACTCATTTTGCAACTGAAGTGCAGAATTTGTGCCTAGGGGGTTGGGGGGACACCCGGCAAAGTCTAAAAATAATAGTTTTCTGCAAATTTTTTTTTCCTTTTAAACTTATTGGGCTCAAACTGCAAGGGTTTACTGTAGACATGAGAAATAAATTTTTAGCCATGGTTAACCATTTAGAGTCCATGGACGTTCAAGTATTTGTCTCTGATTTACATGCATTTTCCTTATTTTCAGTGATGATGTATTTTTCAAATAGTCTCAACATAAAGTTTTAAGGCGGACAAAAGTGGACTCTGATGGAATAGTTATAGTGTTGTGCTCGTTGAGGCCAAATTTGGCTGAAATATATAAATTGGCAATGAAGATATAAACATTTTCGTCCCAACTATTGTGGAAATTTTTTCTATTTTGTCAGTATCAACTCAAATTTGAGCTGTTTTGTCAAAACAATCTGTTCACTTTAAGTAGTTGCACCAATTTCTTTTGTTTTCTTGAGCCAGCTGTCAATAACCGGTGGGAAAAACTCAAACTCTACTTCCACAAAATGACAAATAAGTTTGTAAATCGTATTTTTCACTCAGGAAATTTTTAAAGTAAATCAATGGCTAGCAATGACACCTTTGCGTTTAGCAATAGCATGTGAGGCGAAAGGCGCAACCTATGATATTGTAACGTTCATTGCAATGGTGTTAAATTCTGTTAAAACTCACTGTAAGATAGCAAACATGATAGTACTTCAATTTATACTCGGTTTGGCGCGAAATTTCTGTTTTAGTTACCAAACTTTGGTCTTGCATATCTTGGGAACAATATGACGAATCGCTGTAAAATTCGGCATACGAAATCACGTGCACTATATCTTTCAACTGACCAAAGAAAGTGAAAATTGCAGAGGTCGATTTGAGACTCTGTTATCACATTTACAGAGTCCTTAATTATACTCTTGGTGTCGGTTTGAAAGAGGTGTTCGATTACACGAAGTGTCTGCAACAAGAGTTTCAATGGTATTCAAATTTTCTAAACATTTCAAAACGCACTGTTGTGTTGACTGACGTGCATTTTGTTTATTTTAATACTATAAACAAAATATTATTGGCAATATATTGCTGTTAAACAAGAATTTTGTTTGATGCTTATATCTTTAATTTTACAGAAAATTATCTAAGATTTTAAAAGACTACTAACTAGGTCCTATAAAAACAAGAAAATATAATATGCTAAGATGAATTATGATAGACATCTAATCAGTCAAAGCTCCCCAAGCAAACATTTGATTCATACTCATTGATTGACATAGACTAGTCACCATTGATTCCCACTGATTTATCACTGTTGCTGTTATTATCTCATCTTAGTTCAAACTGGTAGCCTAGGATTTCGTCCACTTGTAAATATTGCTCTAAAAATCATCTAAGCCCTCATATGAGAACAAAAACATCTTGATTTTGAAAATTTATTGCTTTACAGGTTGAGCTAGTTTGTGTGAACAGCAACTGTCCAGAAAGCACTCAAAAATGTCAAAAATGAGGATGTTGACTAAACTAGCCCCTGCATGAGAGAACAACATGGCATCATAATTTGTCCAAATTGGGCACTTGCACGAAGAATTTCTCTTTTACTGTAACAATTTGTACCAAGATACTTCACCAACAATCCATTTAAGATAGCATCTTGTATTTGTTCTAAGTTATTTTTGAGCAAGAGTTCTGCTTTAATTTGATATACGAAGCATCATAGGCTGTTGAGTTTTCATGTCATTTTCTTTGAGGGACTGTATAACACTGTATATAACAGACGTAGACTCATGTGCAGTGATCTTGCATTAGTAATACTCAGTTACCAGTATTTAACTGAGTGTAGCGGTCAAATATTGTAGTGATCTGACAAACTTTGCACTCTTCTTGAGGTCTGTAGTTATGATTTTGTTTCATTTTAATCATACTGATTTTACCACAATATCGTTTTTTCAATTTAGCTTTTTTATTTTCATACATGGTGTCATAAGATTCAACTGACAAGCTGTTTATAGTGATATAAGTGCAGATGATAGGTACTATATTTGAAAGCCTGATAACAAATACGTGTTTTAATGTCTTAATCCACTGACATCCCTTTTTAACAGACTAGATTTTGACTCAATAGACCATTTTTAGGACAGTGTATATGTGGTTGCATTTTCATGTTTTATTTTTGTTAGATGTACTTATTTGTTTTCTTTTTCAGACCAAACTACTGGCAGTGGAAATATATAAGTGGATCCAGGATGCAGTTAAAGCTCAGTTGACAAATATTAAACCTGTTCAGGTTGGTTGTTAAACAGGAAATGTTCAGTTAATCGTAAGCATTAAAGGAATGCATAAGGATTTGTGAAAATGAAAGACCCACTGTTTGTTTCTGGGATTAGTTTTTGAACTTCCTAGATATAATAGGAAGTACTTGAAATTGTTTCATTCATTATTCTGGAATCACCATGAAAATCTGATAGTTCCCTTTTCAATTTAATGCTTGCTCCTAGTGTACCAAATCTTCAAATGTTCCTGGGAATAAAGTTTTTTTTATTGATTTGCATATTATTGTGTTAGTTTTCTTTGTTTATTTAAAGAAAAAGCTAAAATGTTTCTTCAATTTTTTCACTTGTTTTCAAACCGAACTTATCTGTTGCTCAACGTTGAAAGAAAGATTTAGTGCCATATATGAAAAATTAACTTGCATAGCACAGCACAATATAGCTCAGCTATACTGTGCACAGGTGTACTAGCGCAGTATAGCACAGCAAAAAAATTACCCTGCATGGGAAAATGGTTCATATACTTGTAGAAAATGTGAACTAATCTGTCAAAAGCAACGAAATAGTAAAATCACAAATTCAATAAGATTCTTATGTTATGAACAAACTTGCAAGACGAAGTAACTCAAAAGTGCAACGTAAAACATTAAACAAGGTTGCACTAAATATAACAAATATATACCTAATTGATACGAATTCTAAAGCTAAGCTTACGCTGATACAACTATAAACTAAATACTGGCAATAGAGGTGAATGTTTCCCCAGTAGTTTTACTTTATTTTACTTTACTAGTTTTCGTCCACTCCTTCTTGATGTTGACTCATTGGACACCTTGTCTCTACTGTTGAGTTTGATGCTGTTGCGTGCATCTGTTACCTGTGCATTTTTCTAATCAACAGCTAAATTCCTTCACTATAAATAAAACTAACAGGACACAACTTAAGTTTCCTGTGACAAGCACAGTTGTCACTAGTTACCCTGAAGGAACTAGCCATTCCAATCCTACACTTCATACTATAAAACTAATTTGAAAATCATATGTGGCATAGTTATTGCATGATGCTAAATCAAACACTGGTACTTGACACCTAGTGTGCCATTTTAAAAAGTTATGAAAAGAAAACCAAAGTAACAGAAAAAGTGTCATATATTTTTAACTATCAAAATGGTAGTTCTTTTGCTTACTCTGCTAGGATTCTATACAGCTAATTTCATCCAAATACAGTACAATGTATTGCAATACACTGCAGTAGAACACAACACAAAACGACTGAAGCACATTCACGTGATGTTGACCAAGAACATTCCAAATTGACATCAAAGTTGAAAATTTATAACATACATTTAAGATTAAGCGTGTAGTTCCCAAATATTTTGACTCTGGAAGATGTCTTGACAGAGCTATTGTACACACATTACTACACAGTTTTACCGTTGGGTTAGTATGTGAAGCCCGACTGATGGTGGTGTTGCAGATGGAGGACTTACACATGAGTTTTGGATTCCGATTCAGAGGAGTATAATGATTGGAAACAAAAGAAATATAGTTGTCAACATTGATAATCTATTGTTGTAACTAGGCTCATCTTTTCTTTGTTTTAATACCCATCTAGTTCCCTTCCTTTGAATGTGATCAAATCTTATTTTTGGGAAGTTGAATTGTGGAGTCCAAACCTCACTGGCATAATATGGTTGTGATGTAGCCAAGGAAAGCTAAATAATGCATCAAACTTTGGCATCGATTTTGAGGGGACGTGTTGTTGACAAACTTAGCATTTGTTTGGGTGGCTTTTATCTGATAAATGTGGAAATCGTGTGACAGATTTCCAGTCATTTTCTCAAGCTCTTTCTCTTCTTGTATTCCTTGTAGTTTAGTTGAGCTAAGCTGGAAAGTGAAGGTAATGCATTGCCTTGATTGAGTCCGTGTTAATACCTTCCATTTGGATTCATTAAATTTGGTGTTATTGTGTCATTGGTACTGCTCCGTATGGTTAAGTTTCTTAGGGATTGCTGTGGATGTTGAGCATACACTTGAGGAGTGATTGGTCAAAAGGTTTTGTGTCGTCAGCTTCTTGGGAATCCTTAAGAATGATGTTGTTTATATCGTTTATGAATGAGATGAGCAACATCATGGGCCTACTATGCAGCTTTGCAGTACACCAGATGTCACATAGAACTAAAGTGAAGCAATGCCATCTATTGCAGCTGTTTATGTCCTGCCATTCAAGTAGCCATTGAACAGTATTAAAATCCTTAAAGGGCTTATGAAACAAACATTTTGATCGTATTTTCGTTGGCTTTTTTGAATATTTAGTCTTTTACAAGCATTTTGATACGTAAATCAGTATCATAAGATTTCTGGACGTGTGCAAATTTTGCTTCCAAAGTTTGACAACTCGTGTTAATTTCTTTTGGTCAGTTTGGATGAGGACTTATCATACATGCAGTCAAAGTCATCTCAAGATTCTACAAAACGTTTCACCAAAAGTTGGGGAATGACAGCTCCATCACCTTCAAAATTTAGCTTTTATTTTGTAAAAAATGCAGTCGTATATGCTGTAAATTAATCGTAGTTGATACTTAGTGTAACTGTATGTCCATAGGAATAGATGCAACATGATACTAAGAGATATTAATAATGTTTTGCATTATTGGATGCACATTACATTAGGTAAACATGCATTTTCGCTTTTGAGTATATTCAAGAGATCTGTAATGACCATTAAACAGAACTCAAAAAAATACAAATCTGCAACTTCATCCTAGTATATATTGATGAATATAGCTGCTCTGAAAAGAAATGATACTTTAACATCCAGCTGATTTTGAAACGTCACTGTGTGATTGTGGAAAAACACTACGACATACAGTCAACATGGTAAAAATATTGATGCACTTACACTAGATTCAATGTTAGTTAACATGTTTGTGCTTTTTCCTCATGGAACGGAAAATTCAGGGTGATATGCTAATTTTGCTGAGTTCGGCGATTATAGGCAACATCGCACCAACTCATTGAGCTTTACAGCGCGCTTAAGCGCACCAGATGCGTCTGCTAAATAGTAAAAATGTTGGCTTGTCATTTTTGTCTGAGTTTTATGTTGATACACTTTTGCAAACTCCATAAAATGCTTATATTGAAAATCGTTGAGGTTCATGAAGTTTCAATGCCAAAAAATTGAGAGTTTTGTGGCAAAATGCTCACACACAATACAAATCACTGGCAAATTCATGATATTGATCCTTACTATGATGACACAGCTGACTCACGGGGCAACAAAGAATTTGCACAGAAGTGGCCAAAAATCGCAACTTTGGAGGACTGTAAAATCAGTTTGAGAAGTCCAATATCAAATCTGTTCACAGCAAATGCATCAGTGACATTAGTACTATAAAATTAAGCCATTAAAAAAAGGGATTGAAAATTTTGTTTCATAAGCGCTTTAAAGTTAATATCTGTAATCCAAACTAAGTCACACATAGCAGCACAAAATACCACCTCAAATGAAAATAAAATATAAATTCAAAGTCACTTCACTCGTACTTGGTATAGTAGCAATGTACCAAGTAGTGATGTACAATGACCAGGCATCACTTATATTATCGTTTTCACTGGTGACAAATCTTGATTATCATTATCTTTGTATCAGCATGTACGTGCTCTATTGCATCATTGTATATCCACCATAGTGTATCACTGCGAAAGTATTTCGTTAACATGCAAAAACATTCTAACCGTATAGCACCTGATGTTGCAAATTCCTGCCTTATACAATCATATGTTTTTGGTAAATAATCTGGACAACGTGCACCAATAGCCCATCAAGAGCACAAGTGTGTGTGGAAAATGACTTGACAAAATAGCTTTCCCTTTATGTTCAGTAACCCTTAATAGCCTGATATAGCCTTTTATAGAAGTAGCAGGCAACTGCAATGCAATGCAATTAGCTACAATCGAGATTTTCACCCCCTATGTAATGATTAGGTCTTTTACTCACTGCTGGAGTAAACTTTCTGGCAGGAATTGGATGTTCAGCCCTTTGATGAGGGTGTTCTCAAGAGCAAGGCGCAAAATAAAGAACCAAGCAACATGCTGACTCGCACTAAGCTTTCAAACCGAAACCTTTGCAGCTCCACCCACACAATGCACCATTATACATTTATATAGTTGCAGTATTTTAAAATAGTAGCTAGCACAACTTGATTGAGACTTTTGCCTGTGGCTGCATGCAACATGTCAAGACTTGTAACTAGAATACAAGTTAGAATTCATGCAGCATGTAAGTTTTTTCTTTGAGTCCTCCATACTTTTGTCTTTTCACGCAACACCTTTCTACTTATTTGGTCTTTTTATAACTTTTCATTAAAAGTATATTCATTTAATTGTTTCAGATGAAAGAATTGGAAGAAGAATGGGCTAAGCTGGACCCCACACCACCTAAACCTACTCGCGTTACACGTTCGCAACGAGAGAAACTAGCACTAGCACCGCAAGCTAATGGCCTTTCTGATGGTGGTGATGCTTCTGTGGCTGATGAAGGTATATTATGTACTGCTATAGTGCTGTGAACAGGAGTAGGTAAATGCAATAGCTCCTCTGATTTTTGTGTTTTGCATGGGAATTTCATGTGTTTGGGCAGACTCTTTATTGCCTTGTTCAAGCAAAGATGATATTCAAGTTTTTGGGGCAAGACAATGTCCTTTCTTTGGAAGTCTAACTGTGGAAATTTCAGCAAATTGAAATTACATTTGATGTTATATTGATCAGAGCTTATTTCCCCATATTTCAAAATGCTGCTTTTGTGTGAAATAGGGGAAAAATTGATAAAAGTGCTATAACCTGTTTATAAATACAAAATTTAAGTTGTACTGTTGACCAAACTACTTTGCAAAATACATTCAGTTTTTTTAAGAGTTTACAAAACAGAGGAAGGTCATTATTTGTTGTAAAATATTTATGTGAAACTTGAAGTATGCTAATAGGTACACCTCAAAATGTTCATTGAGTTCTTCATGGTTTTGGGTTTCTTTAGCCTGTGCAACACGGACAGTAATACAATATGTACCACCTGTGGGACACAGACAACAAGCTTGTATTTGGCCCCCTGCACATTATTCTGATTCTTGATAATCGCCTGTAATTGGTTTTTGCTCAGCATTGTTTCTCCTGAAAAATGATTGGTCAAAAATGTTATTTTTCCGCAAATCTTGCGGACTATTAAGCCGGTTTTCCACTTCGCCTGTACCGTAGCGTAACGTAGCGTATCTCTTTGTTTGGTGAGCACCAGAGCATAACTAATGACTTTAAAACAAAGAAATATGCTACGGTACGCTACGATACGGTTGAAGTGGAAAGCTGGCTTTAATCAACATGGCAGTCGCACACACTGAGGCTTTCTGCAATGCAGCATTTGAAGAGGTAAGGAATCTCTTTAACTTGGCACAAGTACTACCAGAACAAGAAGTGGCCCTCAGAGAATCATGAATGGCAAGAATTTTGTTTAAAAATTTACCCACAGGTTATGGGAAATCGTTGATATTTCAGTGTCTTCGAATCATGTATGATGTCCTTCAATCGAAGCCTTGTGGATCAAACGTTGTCTTTGTTATTTTGCCTTCATGATCACTAATGAACAATCAGGTTGAGTACTTGATGACTCTAGGATTCCAGCTATTGCTATAACAAACGATCTAGATCCACAGCTTATTCAGCTGTTACTGAATGGTAATTATGTTGCGTGTTTCTCACCTGAATGCTTGTTGGCAACTACTTCTTGGAGAGGCTTATTCACAACCTAACTGTTAGTGATTGTAAAGGCGAAACAACAACACCAATGTTTGACCCATGAATCTTCGAATAAAGGACGTCACACATGATTAGGAGACACTGAAATATCAACGCTTCCCCATAACCCGTGGGTAAATTTACAAATATATTCTTTCCATTCATGAATTCTCTTTGGGCCTCTTCTTCAGGGGGAATTTGTGTCAAGTTAAAGAGATTCCTGGCCTCTTCAAATGCTGCATTCCACAAAGCTTCATAAACCAATAGTCTGCCATATTTGCGGGAAATATACTATTTTTGACCAATCATTTTGCAGAAGAAACAATGCCTAGCAAGAGCTAATCACAGGTGATTACCAAGAAGTAGAATAATCTGCGGACGGGCGGGGGGAGATCCTACAAGCTTTTTGTCACTGTCTTGCCGACGGTAAATATTGCATTACCACCGCGTGCATGACGCAGGCTAGGTTTCTTGGGCTAGAATGACTAATCAAGTTTGACCTTGAAGAAAATGTGTTTTCCCTTGCACAAAGTAGTAAATATAATCACATCATCAGATAAATTAATTTTCAGTCCCACCTTTGCACTAATTGTTTGATATCATCAATGGTGCAGGACTACATAATACGTCATGGTCATACTGTCTGTAAGACCTTGGCAATTTATGTATTTTCATAAAAAACATGTTAGTGCTGAATGTTTTTAATTATAACTGTAGTTAAAAGAATTTTGATTTCATGTAAATTCTTTTTGGTTTGTTGTCTTTATTTTGAAAAAAGCCTCCCCCAACTATACCCATTTACAGCAGTACATCACATGCCATAGTAAATTCTTGTTGAAATTTTGTACTGAGAAGTACAAAATGGACTGTTTAAATCTGTATGTCATTGTCAACAGTTAACTGTTTGTTCATTCCATCTCATTGGACAGAAACTTTGATTTGAGAAAAATTATGTCATGAGCTTTACAAATATTTTAATGACTTTTATGACTACCACTTATGCGGTTGTCAATTAGTCAGTGTGTTCCTTGAATACTTGAGGTCTTGGATCTTACTTTTGGTTCATTGTCAGTGCATATCGTTTATCATCGATAACTAGTCATGTTTGGCAATACCCTGTGGTGCATGAATTTTGACTATTTTATCAAATTTAATGGGTTATTTCGCCTGAACTAAAATGAATTGTCCTTTGAAACTTCAGTGCTAGACTAAACAATGTGAAGTTTTTCATATAAACCTTTATTGTATTTTTACTGGATTGTCCCTTTAATATGGGGACTAATCCAGTAATATTTTTACCTCTGGATGTTTAATCACTAGATGCTGTAAACAGGACACAACTTAAACCATTTGGCATTAGGCTGTGCTATTATAACTCATTGAATCAGAATGGCAAAGCGTCTCCATTGCAGGTCGTAACAGCATACCCCTAGTGTATGATAAGACTAAGTGTGGTAACAAGCACAACCACTATTGAAATACATACCACTGCATATGATAGTAATAATGGTGGTGCATCTTCAGATCAGCTTAAAAATAATTATTCTTAGAGTGTACAATTAGTGATGGAGGTATGGATAATGTGAAGACTATGAATGCAAAACTATCTGACAACTTATGTATTGGCACGAAAGCAGTGAGTTTAATGCTGAACACTATCTTATGAATAAAATGTTTAAATTTATAGATCTTGCCAACCACTCCACTAGTATAAGAGTCGTTGATGTATGTGATGTCTGACACTACAACTAAAGCTGAGGCATCTATATGCTTTAAAATGTATCATTATTAAGTAAAGTCTACTGGCTCCCCAAAGCTTTGTGTCAACATTCCACAACTTTTTTTAAGGTTGGCTGTATATTTATGTTCTGCTTTACCTAATTCTGCAAACAAACACAACAATGGATGTAGTAAACAAGATAAAAGCCACAAACGATGAAAAGATGTTTAAACTTTGTGTTTCACTTGGTTGAAACATTCTGACAGTAGAGGGTCATGTATAAGTGGTTTATGGTTCAAATACTGTTAGAAATTATTGGTCCCTCAAAGTCGCTGCTGGGGCGTCTTTTCAGGTGTTGCCAATGTAGATGCTGGTGCTGCTGTAACCATTAATCAATATAACATCACAACTCATCTAAAGCAGAAAATGACAATAATTATTCTGGTAATTATTGTTGTAAGTTGTTATAATGATATATAATGTTATACAAATTACAAAGATTCCTTAAGAGGTTAAGGATGTTTTATTGTGCATTCTAGTTACTTTCTTTGTTTTAATTGGCGTTTGGCTTGTATTTACTTATGGTAATCCTGCATCCTGCCGATGACTTAGCTTTCTGGTTGTGGATAACTAAGTAATCTGCAGATTGAGCCTGCTGTGAGTAGTACTGTGGTCTTCACATTTCTTGTCGGAGTTTATAGAATAGTTAAGATTGAAAAGGAAAACAACTTCATAATCGAGATGGATAAAATATTTTCAGCCTCTGCTGAAGACCTGCTGTGAAAAATATTGTGGTCTTCATATTAGTTATGGAAGTTTATAAATAAATAATTGAAATTGGCAAGGAAAACAAATACATAATCAAGATGGATAAAATGTTTTCAAACCCTTCTGAAGATGAAGTGCAAAACTTATGAAATTTCATATGTTGTTTTATGCTCTTTTTTATTCATGGAATGAATAAGATAAATGTTGAATTCAGTTTTTGTGTTATGTGAAATTATCAAGTTCTAAGCTTAATCTTGATGCTCTCGCATATCTTGAAAAGTTAATCCAATATATTTATTTACTATAACTTGTTTTGTAAACGTCAAGGTAGAGTAATAGCTCATAAAAGATTAGCAAACAATCAATGGAGATTAGCACTCCAAAGCTTAAGGAAAGGCTAAGTTAGAAAATGAAAAAATTTCTATTGGTGTGTCAATTATTATTATATTCGTGTTAGTGTCGTAGGAACAATTGCGATCTTAGCAGCTGTATACTATGCATAAGAACAAGACAAGAGAGATACTAAACTGTTAAGAAAAAAAGGTGTCAAATAATGCAAAAAAAATGTTATTGGCACCCCTTCCCCAGGCTTTGCCGTTTCTAAGTGCTGGTGCCATTGTATGAGGCGTAGTGATTTAAATCCTTCAGATACACTAGACTAAAAATGGTGAGTCAAGATTAAATATTGCTGACTCATGTGGGGTCCCTCTGCCAAGCATTGTTGGCATAGATGCTGGTGCTGCTATCCATTGTATGAGCTTTTTTGCTAAACTAAACGTGTATGAATAATACTGATATTAAGGAAGCAATGATTGAAATATATGATTCTTTAATGTTGAAAGTTGATGCTGTTAATGTAAGCAAGGCTAGCAGAATGATCCTCAAGGAGCATTTAGTCGTGGCTGAATCTATCAAGGGAGCTAAAAGACTAGCAGTTGGCGTAAGTCTATCCTCCTTGTTGCTTAAGTGGTTGCATACAAATAAGTATCTTCTATCTGTCCCCTTCAAATAATCAGATGTTTGTTTTATAACTTTTTTTAGTATTTAGCAATATGAAATCTTATGCTAGGTCAGAAGAGTTCATATTTTAGCTAGCTACATTGTATCAGCTATATGAACTACATTTGCTGCACCATCATATCCTGCTGCTATATACGTAGTTAAATTATTGATAAGAATGGTAACGCCAAGAGGACGGAAAGGCATAGTTTAGCATTGGAAAGTTTGGTGAAAGCTAAGGAATTGTTCTATCAAAATGAGGTAAAGAAACAAGGTAGGATAAGAATGCTGGGACAAGAGTTGGAAGACTGAAATAAAATGGTGGGGCTAGTAACGATGCAGTTGAACAACTAAGAAGAGTACAATATAAGAATCAAACATTTTATCAAGAACCAATAATAAATAGCTTTTGTAAACCCTCAAATCTGATGAAGTAGTCTTTTTATATTTTTACTGGAATTATTGGGGCAGGATCTTGATATCTAACCTATAGACTTATTACGTACAGTGTTGGGTGACAGCCTTGTGTGTGGTTTTAGGGCCCTTTCTTCAGGTGTAACCTCAAGAGGCTGGGGATGCCTCCCCAGGCAGTATGTCCTTGGTGGGGCCATTTCAACAGCATCACACTTTTTCTGTCATAATTGTACTCATAATATTAGCAATGCAAATTAAATTGAATACAGGTGAATAACAACTATGTCCGAATTAATTTGTACTAAATATTAGAAAAGGTAAAAATTATATGATATGTTTCACTTGTAACATGATTCAAATAATTGTGTTATATATATAAAATTATAAAGAGAGATATGTTATAGTATATTTGAACTTATTGTTTGCATGCTTATTTTAGTTTACTTTAGTTTCAGCATGTTATATCAAAATGCTTCTAGTTTACCACGAAATGCATAATGGACGTGATGGACAAGCATGTTCCAGCATGAGTAAACACATATTTTGGTTTATGGTAGGAAATATATATCCCACAAGTTAACGTCAACGACATAAGGGGAAATCATAAAAACTTCCCTTAGAAATTGTATACAAGGCAAGAGTACAATTCTAACAAGTCATGCATTATTCATAAGGCCTCTGTGGCTTGAATATCATCAAAGAAGTTATTCCGAATTTTATGTTCAAGATATAATATTGCTTGAACCATCATCAAATTGTTCCAAAGTAAATCATCTTGTACAAAGAAGATTTATAAAGAAAAGTACCAGAAACTTTACCAGAGAAGCTACAAAGAACCCAAAGACTATAAGAGTTGTGCTCGAACAGACAGAAAGAGATAAGTTGGATAGTTGAATTGTTTAATAATAAGATAAGCTAATATTAGTTTTAAGATGCTAATTCTTTGTCATACCGAATTCAAGAAATAAAGTAGATAAAACATATAACTGAATACACACTTCTTTGTTGCGAGTGAAACCGAACCCTGTCCAAAAGCGAGTTTTCATAACATTAGGACTACGCTCGTAACACACTGCACACATAATGTTTAAGTGATCATTAGGAAAAGCAGTATAAATGTTATGTAATAGTTTTATTGCGTTTTTATAATTAGTACATATAATAAACATTCTTTCAACCACTTTAAAGTCAGATGTAAAGATTCTATTAAATGTCTCATGACTATTATGACACTTGATACATACTACTTTTGAATAGTCAAATTCATTGTCATAATCATTTACGGGATTACATACCAATGTTACTACTTCCTCTTGAGACTCACATAGATGAGAATGAGGGTGCTCATTGTGGACAACCTTGACATGATCGATTTCAAGATAATTTTTTGTTGTTGTTTTCATAAAACTCGTCATTCTAATATGTATGCATTCTTTTATTTAAGTGTCATCGCTATTGTAAATACTGATGCTGTTAATATATCAATGATATGGTGGCCCACAAGTGCAACACAAAAATATATTTCAAAACACAGAAATTATATTTGAAAGTATGCAAATATATTTTAAACATAAAAATATATTTCAAAACACAGAAATATATTTCAAAACACAGAAATATATTTCAAAACACAAAAATATATTTCAAAGCACAAAGATATATTTCAAGAACACAGAAAAAAATGTAGGAACACAGAAAAAATTCTCGGAACATGGAAAAAAATGTCGGAGGCAAGCACTATGGTGGTTCTCGGCCATTGGCTACCCCTTCTCTGAAAATGAGCATGCCTTGTACTTCCAACTTAAACTCTCTGTTGTCATGTTTTGTACCAACTGTGGACATAGCTTACAAGATGAGTATAGATTCTGTGTATTTTGTGGCAATGCTATTAGAGTACCTGTTGAGCAAGAGGGACCAACAGAAGATGTCATTCGCGATTAGTTTGATAAAGGTTTCACATACGAAGAAATAAGAATGTTCCTGGAATCGAAGCACAAAATTATCATGTTGATTCGAACGTGAAAAACTCACTTGTCTGCAGTAGAGGGGAAAAAGGGATTTTCGGACAAAGAGGCCTTATTGAGGAGGTATTTGTAGAGACGTACATCATAGAACAAATTAGCTAAACATGACTAAACACATATACCTAATTTACATAATTACGATAAAATTTGTTGACTAAACACGTTCATCTATTTTGCATATTGCTCGCATGACTGCACAAAATATAATAATAAAATCAAACGTAAAAATATAAAAACATTTAAAAATAAATGGAGCCCAAGCAAGCAACACGTGAAAAACTACTAAAGTTATCAGCAGCAAAGGAACTTAAACGCTCAGGTCGAAGAGTGTACTCACAAAGTTATTTAAAAAAAGCAAATAGTGAAACACTTGAACGAATTCATGAAGACTACAAACGAGAACAATTAACAGAAACAAATGAAATGTTAACAGATACGGTCATTGGGAAATTTTCTGAACTTTTACAATATGTTAAACTCATAGACAACTCTACAGAGCTTGGAAAAGAACTTATAGATAGTAAACCATTTCGTCAAGACATAAAACTTATTCTTGAGTACGTCACTCCATATATTCCTCTTGTTGGAGTTCTTTCTGGAGGACTTATTGTAGGCAAGCACATCATAAATAAAAAAATAAACACACCAAACGAACCTCCAGACCAGGCGTGCCCAAATACACACAGTGACATCACAGACATGCCTAAATACGCCTCTTTTGCACATACTTTTTGAGACTTTTTGTAAAATAAAAGAACAAAATGAGCAACAAAATTACAAATAAGAAAACTAAGGATAATTTAGGGGTTTTATCTGAAATGTCACACAAGTCTAAACAATTTGAACCTCCAGAAACTAATACTACAACTGACTCATCTAAGGGCCCGTTTAATATGATAATTGTCGGATCCACTTGTTGTGGTAAGACTCACTACCTTTTAAGATTATTAGAGAAGGAGTACATTGGGTACTTTGATTATATTTTTTTGATTTGTCCAACTTATGAGTGGAAGAAAACAACCCAAGATTGGAACTACAGCGAAGATGATAAATTTATCGTTATAAGTTGTACTCAAGAATATGTAGAGGCATTTTTGAAACAAGTTGTTGAATTTTCTCAAGGAACAAACTCGCTAATCATCCTAGATGATTGTGCTTCAGGAAAATTTGTAAAAAGTGGAACTTCAGAGTTTGTAAATCTTGCATTTTCGGCTAGACACTACGGTCTTGGCGAATCGTCCTAGATGATTGTGCTTCAGGAAAATTTGTAAAAAGTAGAACCTCAGAGCTTGTAAATCTTGCATTTTCGGCTGGACACTACGGTCTTAGTACAATTGTGATTACTCAACAACTTTATTCAATCGCTAAACCTTATAGAGAAAACATAAGTAGACTTGTTTCATCTTATAATCCAAATAAAAAAGACATGAAAACTATGTTTGATGACTACCCAAGTGACATTTCTAAAAGGGAGAAATGTAATAGTTTAAACAAGCTAAGAAAAATTAGATTTTCCAAGTTAGACATATCTTTGAGACATCCATTTAATTACATACTTGAGTAACTTTAGTGACGTCACGAGAAAAAGAGTCGAGTTTCCGATTTCTAAAACTTTTTTAGTTTTAAAAATCATGAGTTCAAAATAATTTATTTGCATAGTGTGAAGGTTTTTAGTATAGAACATTTTCAATGACTTTGTTTTTGAAAGTAACTAATCCGTCACTTATAACAGATATTTTACACAGAACGTTTGCTGACGTAGCTTTCTTTTTTATTTCAAGTAGAATTCCATTTTGAGTATTCCAAGCTTTTTTCCAGACCACACTACTTTTTTGTCTTCTATAGTTCTAAGATCAATTACCCAAGCAAATTTATATTTGAAAAACTTCCTAATGGTCATGTTGGAGTCATAGTCCTTGCGGTTTTCGAATAGTCTTTTTGCTTCTGGGTACAAGTCTTCTTTCTTAATACCTTGACTTTAAACACAGTTTGGTACTCTGTCGATAGTAACTTTTACCGACTCTTTATTAGGATAAATGTATTCTTCACTATCTGTTATAGTTTTATTCCTAAATAACATTACAATCGCTGCCATACTTTTTCAGGGGAGGTTCACAGTTTCATTAACGAGAGTACTACTTTTATCCCACTCTACAGGTTTCATAAGAGTTGCATGTTCAAAACTAAGCGAACGTCCGGTTTCGTATCCAGAAATTACTTGACTAGATAATGATTCATTGTCAATCGTTTCATACTCAAGTTCTATGTTTTCCAAAGTGTATCCTTCAACGCTTTCTCCAGATTGAGCTACCATGACACTTGATGCTTTGGGTAATGTAACCTTGAACTGAAAATTATGTCCCATTCCATAAGGTGACAACAGGCCATGACCACCTATAATTTTATCTAGTTTAACCTTCTGTTTTGTTCCATGGACTGACTGAATCAGGGCGTCTGAAACTTTTTGTGTTGTACCTGTTTTTGCTCCATCATCAGGACCGGAAATCAATTTCCTTGTATTCTCATTAGCAAATCCACATTCTACGAGCTCATCACGAACGTGTTCAGGCAGCCATAGATCTTTATGTACTTCAAGTTCACTTTGTCGATTATTGTCCTAGACGTTTTCTCCTCCAACACTTACAGTGAGTATTTCAACAAGTAGTTTTCCAAGGTTGTTCAAGAACCAAGACTTATCGTTCTTATTTTTAAAGTCAAACTTAAGGTTCAAGCTGCCAGGAACAAAACAAGCATCAGGTTTCAACTTTGAAAATGGTCAGATTGTTTTTGTAAAGCTCCATGATCACCAAGATGACCGGTGATGTTTTCTGTAGGATTTAACACACCTCGTAGTTCTCTATTTTCATTAGGACTTAGCCCATCGATTTAAGACATATCCGCAGTAGTGTTTACAAAACTATAATCATCCCAGTCTATCCCGCTGTTAGTTTTCCATTCATGGACTATGAAGTTTATTTCTTCTTGGAACTGATGTACAGCATCTTTTACATATTTTGACTTTACAGCTGTGCTGTACCTAAGAATATTTTTATCTCTTACTAAAACAATTTGGGGTTTTCCCTTTTTTATTATTCTTGAGTAAAGGTTTATATGTTATATGATTTCTAGATGTTATCCCGTTATTATTTCTAAGTTCCATATCTCTAACAGTGTTAGTGAATTTGAAACTACGGGTAGTTAGTTCTATGAATTTCTCAATTGAGTAACCAGTATTGTTCTCAGGTCTTGTAATATGATCTGGCTCTTGTAACTTTTCATTATCACTCCGGTTGTCATAAATAGGATTTATAAATGATGTTTCAACCTCACTGTTTTCAGTGTTATTATCAAGTACTGAGTCTTCAAGTTCTTGATCTGGAGGTGGTAAAGTTTTTCTTTCCAAGTCTAAGTCATTAAATTCAATATCTTCCATTTATTTATTTATTTATAGTTTTTGTATGTCAGATTTTTTAACCCAGGAATTATGCCTATTGTCATAGCCTAGCCATTTTACTAAAGCCATATAACCTCGAGTTATTAAGACTTTTTCGACTATGTAAACATTGCCTTGCTTATCCACAGAACTCTCAATTCTTGCTCATAGAAATCGTCTATCCATTCGTCTAGAACGTCTATCCATTTATAAGATCCTTTGGAGTAGAAATATTTCCACATGATGGATTTTAAAGTTCGGTTGAATCTCTCGACTACACCAGCTTTTTTATCAGACTTTGTGGAGAAGTATTTTATTCCATTATTTTCTAGTCTTTTAACACCTACATTGTAAAATTCTTTTCCTTCATCAAATTGAACTACGTTAGGGTATTTCCCAAACCTAGTTTTAAACTCTTCTAAGAGTTTGTTTACAGCTTCGGTCATATGTTGAGTGCCTTTTTTACGAACTGGAATAGCAAAACCAAATCTGCTTAATATTTCTACGGCTGTGAGAATCCAATTGTAGCTTTGGTTTTTTTACTAAGTTTGGACATGTTGACTAGGTCCATTTGTACTTGATCGGTGAGGTTGTTAACATAAGTCTTGGTAAATTTATGCCTTTTTACAATGCATTTGTATCTAGTATAAGTGTCCTGTGTTTTTAACCACTCTTTTATTTGTTTTTTTGCCACATTTAACCCAGCTTCTAACGCTTTTTGATAAAGTTTTTCTAAAGACTGGTACCCAGTCTTTTCATCATAATACAAATCCCTAAGTTCTTGTTCTGTTGTAAAAGTATCCACCGCTTTGCTCATTTATTTTTACTGAATATAAAGTTCTAATAACACAGCTCCGATGTAAGCGGTACCAAGATTTGTAGTTACGTCAAAAGAAAACTTTTCCCAATTTCCATTTTTGGTTGAGACTTCACTTTCGATGTCTTTATAATGAGAAACAGAACCGTTGAATTTTCGGGCTGTTGTAATTGGTAAAGTTACAAGAGCAGAACTTCTTTTTCCGTTTGTTCCACAGTTCTAAGACTTATTTACTGCGTCACAACTAACGCTTACTTATCTTAGACCTAGATTTATGTCACATTTGTTTTCACTTTCAACCCTAGTGTTTTTAGTTATTTTCTTATCTTTTGTGAAGCCTAAAAGTAGTCCAAAGTTCTTAAGGTTTAGGTTTATGGCACGACAAAATATTTTGGTCTCTTTTGTGTATGGAAGTTCTTCTAAATGAACGTTCTGCTTTTCTAGTTCTTGCTTGATGTCTTCAAACGTAAGGTACCCAACAGGAAGTAAAAGTGTCATGTCTTCTTTCATGATATAGTTATTTTCTCGAGACACCACGTTTTTGTAATTCCAAAATATTGTCGCTGACTTTAAAAACAGTCTAGAACTTGAGGTTGTTTCAATTTTTTTTTGTCTACATGAAATTCTTCATGGTTGTTGTTAATAAACACCATAAGTTTGTTCCTTTATTTTAACAAATAAATGAACACTTTTGACAAAGAAAAGTATTTTAAAGCTGTATATGGTAAAAATTATAAGAAGGCAATGGGTGTTTATAATACACAAAAACAAAAACTCAAAGACAACTTTTCCAAAAGGTATCCGAATGCTGACCTAAGCAGGTTTGAATTAAACGTTATTGTAAATCCAGATTTAACTTTTGATACAACTATAGATTATGACATCACAAAGAGTTACGGAACAGACATTACTTCAAAGATGTTCCAGGTTAAATACTCATGGTCTTCTTTTTGGACGCCTAGAATTTGGAATAATCGTGGAACAATTACACGATTGACCATTTCCGACAACAAAACAGACTTTGAAAAATTTAACAATTATGTAAACAATTTTAACTATTTCACATGTAACCTAAAACCACTTGACATAAAGTGGGAAATCCCACAAGTGACGTAACCAAAGAAAAGTTTAAACGCGAAGCGGGTGCAAAGCACCTCTACCTTGAAGATCCATATTTTACAAGTCTTCTTTCTGCTTATGTTTTATCTTATAAGTCGGGTATATCCAAGGAACATATAAACACAAAAAGTCAGCCTAGAGTTATTTCAAGTATCGCCAAGTATTACTTCTATTATCATATGAAGAGATTCTTGAGATATCCTGACAAGTTAAGTACTTACATAACGGATGATGACATCAAATTAATAAAAAAAAACATACCAACAAAAAAGATTTGGAAATACAAACTAAAACACATCAAGGAGTCATTAAGTTATTTCTTACAAAAACACGACAAAACAAAGGTAAGGAAATATCACTACGTGTTTCCTAAAAATAACAAAAGTATGGGTATTTTAGGAATAGGCTATGAATATGTTGATAAGATTGTTCCTAGATCAGAATCAGATGACTGGAAATCATTTATAAAACCTACTAGCGATGGACTAACAACAACTGGACAAAAACTATTACAACAAGCAATGGGGAGTTATGTTTATTGTGTACTTGGTGCTCAAGCAAAAACTAGGTGGCCTATAGTCAACAAAGGCGCAAAAAGTTCCCAAACTCAAGACGTTTTTCACCAACTAGTTCAAGACACCATAGTTCAAGACTCTCCTGCAGTAACTGTAAGTAATATGAGGCAGGCCATTCAGGACATAAACGTTATTTTGAATATGGTAATTAGTCCTGGAATCATATTAATCCCAAGTAGTATGATTATTCTAGATAAACCCATAGAAGGATTAAACAATAGTCTTATGACTGCTACTACGTCTATGAAATTCGGAAAAATAGAAAACCTCCAACTTCAAACTAAACTAGAACCTAAAACTAAAAATAACTTAGATCTTATGCAACTTAAAACTGTTGTTACGCTGCCTAAAACTAAAAATAACTTAGATCTTATGCAACCTAACACTAAAAATAACTTAGATCTTATGCAACCTGAAACTGTTTTTATGCAGCCTAAAACTAAAAATAACTTAGAACCTAGTTGGTCCATGGGAGTTATGTTGGTATTTGGACTTGTTGTAGGAAGATTTATACTGTGAAAAAGTAATAAATAAGTGACACTTAATTATGGTTTCTCACAAACAAAAACAACTTCAACAACCACAGAAAAACTACACTTTGATATATTCTGCAATGAAATAACATCTGCATTTGCTGGTCCAACAAAACTACTAACCGGAATTCTGGTAAATGTTCCCGATGTAAAAGACTTATGTAATGATGCTACAAAGTTAACCCTCCAAACGGATACATTTGACACTGATAGTACTTTGTATGGTGACACTAAAATTCAGTACAAGTTATTTGTTGTCAAGAAAGACAAGTCAAAACAAGAGTTTAATCTTGGAAGCTCAATTTACATATTTGGTAACTACCTCGGTGTAGTCAAAGGTAATGATAACAAAAACTATTTTGATAGGGTTAATGGAAACCACGTATTTGTTTTAAATAAGTCATTTAACTTGAAAGACTATTTAGATCCAACCGAGATTGTCTTGCTGTACATTAAGTTTAGTCAAAATAGTCCAACAAACTATAAATATGAGACTATATTAAAAATTTGCTTAGAAACGAACACAAAATAAATGACGTTAAATTATGGTTACACTAACAAAAAAGGTCAACCTTGTGTGAAGACGTATTTGTTCAACTTTTTCTATGAAAGTATATCAGTAAATTGTGCAAGGATTCCAAAAACTATAAATAACGGCTATCCAATTAGTTCAATCCATCTTTCAGACATTAATGAAAAAACTAAAGTAACTTTACTGAATCATACATTTGATAACGATTCAGTTATTAACAATGTTACTATTTTGTATTCAACTTGTGCTTATATGAAATCTGGTCAACAAGAAGTAAATAGTGTAAAAACAATTAGAATAACAGATAATGACATAGTTGATTTTGGAGGTTATCAGGTTTTGCCGTTGGACGTTTCATTTTGATTGAAGGATCAGATTTCTAACATAAATGACGTCTTGTTGTTTTATGTTAGTATTAGAAAAATGGCAGCTGAAGGTAACTATGGAAATGAGTCTAATCTCAATGTTTCTGTGGAAACTGTTACAGATGCATAGGAACAAGTTTGGGCTTGTTCTATAAGTTACTTGGCTAGTTTTTAAAGTAAATTTTAAGTAAAACTTTTTTAGGCCCCGTTTACACTATACCGGATTGCTAACGGAGCGGCTCAAATTTTGCAACTATAGATGCTCTGTAAAGATTTTTAATGGCAATGACACAAAGAAATACACAAAATCTGTCAGCCTAGTCAATATTTGCTGGTGATTATTGCTCCTTAACAGCAAACGAAGATGTCGTGACAAGTGAATCCGGTATAGTGTAAACGGGGCCTTACTGTGTTTTTTACTTGAAACTTGTTAACATTTTACTTGGCTGAGTTTTAAGTAAATATTAAGTAAAACTAAGTTTACTTGGGTGAATTTTAAGTAAATTTTAAGTAAAACTGAGTTTACTTGGGTGAATTTTAAGTAAATTTTAAGTAAAACTTTTTTACTGTGTTTTTACTTGAAACTTGTTAAGAGTTTACATGGCCGAATTTTAAGTAGATTTTTAGTAAAACTTAATAAATAAATGAGCTCACAAAAACCTAATCTTATGCAAACATAACAAGCTGTTATGCCGGAACAAGGCGGACAAGCCACCTCAACAAAAATAACTACTAAAAATAAGGTCAAAAATCCTAAAAAAGTAGAGGCTGGAAATGTTTAGCTAAATTGTCTTGCCAAGCTAAGGAGGCAAAAAAGAAACGTCAAGAACTAGAAGACCAAGTATTGATGATGTCATATGGGTATTTTCCTATAGTAAGTATGGCTGTCGTACTATTTGGAATTAGTTTATTCTTGTACAAGCAGAAAGGTAAAACTAAATCAAATAAACTTGGTCAAAAAACTAAACCTAAACCCGCACCCCAGACAACTTTTTTTAACGAAGTTAAACTAGACACCTTTGACTAACCAAGGGGAAGAGCAAAAGTTAGTTATTAAATAAATGAGTAGTAATGAAACTAAACTTGTTAATCAAATTTACAATGCAGCTGTGCTTACTTTGTCAGCTGTAGGAGTTCCTATGTTAAGTAAAAAAGCGTTTGGAGAACCTTTGGGAACTCCTCAGAACGTTAATGGAACACTTAAACTCACTGGAGCTGTAATGATTGGAAGTGTTTTGGTTAAATACCTTGAAGAGAAGAAGATTATTCCAGATAAAATTGACAACAACAAGTAAATAAATAAAAGACTTGAACACTAGGAATGGTAACAGGCGGTTTAATTAACGCGTTTGCTTTTGCAGGTGCTGGATTTTTGTTTAGTAAACTTAATTACACTGGGTATGAAAATGAACTTCGCCGACACAACTTAGCTTTGGAAAACCTAGCTTATGAAAAACAAAAGTGGTTTGAAAAAGAAACTGCTAGGAAAGACAAGCTTGCTAAATTACATCAAGAACTTAGTGACGCTAATGAGGATATAAATACAACAAATGAAGCTTTGGATCAATTACGTGGTCAGGTAAAAAACCTGGCCTGGGAAAGAGAACTTGTTTTGGATGATTATTACAAACCTAGTCAAGAAATGAAAGAATATCAACACGTTGCTTATGGTATTATGAGTCTAGCAGGAGGTTGGCTTTTAGGAAAAACGTTAGGTTATTTCTTTTAGGTTATAAATAAATAATGACAAAACCAAGAATAACTAGAATGACTGATGTTAGCTCTGGATGGATAGAAGTTTTCCCAAGTATTAATAAAGCTAGTCGGTTTTTTTGGGTAAGTCCAGGAAGTATTAAACAAGCTTATGACAAAAACAAAAAGTTAAATATTCAAGGCGACCTATATAAAATTAACATCGTTGAACCAAGTCCGGCAAGTCTAGACACCCCTGGGCATGCGTAAGTGTTTGGTTCTCATACGTAACTTGAGAACTGTTTAGTTTAGTTACGCATGAAAACTGTTTAGTTTAGTTGTTTAGTCTTGTAATGTCCATAAGCTAATGTGTGAATCTTATCTGGTAATATAATCCGTTTGTCGTCGTTGACACTGAAGGCTATCTTGTTCATAGACTCTGAGAACAGTTCTTGTTTTCTGCTTTGTATAACGTTCACTTCTCTTGATACTGGAAGACCGCTGTATAAACAGTCTCTATAATGTTCTAGTATTAGGGTCTTATCGATGACTGATTTCTTTAAACCTTTACACTTACTTACTTCCTTATTGTCTTCCTTCTTATATGAGTATAATTTAGGTCGTTGTCCTATAAACTCTGTGATTTGCGTACCTCCTCATTCATCTCTGTACACACCCGGGACTTTCTTGTTTAACCCTTTCTTAATAGAAGGATTGTGTACTATTATTTCAGAGGTGTCAAACTTATCTTTTAGATCTTGGGAAATATCTTTGTAAAAGTCTTCCATTTCAATCTCATAAAATAAAGAATCTCTATCTGTAAAACCAAGTCTCTCCCAATCACCATACTTTGGCTTTATATATTTATAATGGAAATTGTACATTAAACTTTGGAAATGTCTAGGATGCTCGTGCCTACTTAGATAGGTTTGTTTAGAACTATTTTTGTTTTATAACTATGAATAGTGACTAGATCCTCATCGAATCTCGTAAATGACTTAAACTGTGGTTTATTGGTTAGTTTCTTTTTTCTCTTATCTTTGTATACCAACTCTACATTGGATTGATTTTGGATGTTTTCCATCGTTTTTCCAAAGACTGATATATTCATCAACTTAAAAAGTCTTTTTCAAATTTGTTCTTTGAGGCAGCTCTAAGTTTTGTATTTATTCTATGAAAGGTTTCCACCAGGCAGACTCTTTGAACTTTATTCCATTGTAGACATTTTTTAGAATTAAACCTTTCTCAAGATACTCTTTTAGAGCTTGGTAATGTACCACATGTTTTCTTCTATGATTCAAAGTGGGTACAAGTTTTTCTATAGTGATGCATTGATCTAATTGTGTTTTGATCTTCTCCGGTGCTAGTGGATAATCATTGTGTAGATCAAGAAGGTGTTCTGGGTAATCCAGGTCTACTTCTAAAATACAGCCTTGGCTCTCTCCAAGGTTTTGCCAGTTTTCTAGTTCTTCATCAGACATCCATTGAAAATCATTTGTGGGAAGTGGTTACATCATGGCCCAACCATAGATGTTATTCGTGTCCAAGTAAGGTATATAGGTGCTGGGTTTGGTTGGGTCGTAGTCATTTAGATACTTGTTGTTTGCTTTGATGTATCGCTTAGTAATCATAGATACACCTCCTTGTATGCCTTTCTCTATCATGAGATACATGTTTTCTTTAAATAGGAGTTCTAAAAACACTTTTGTTATTTTTAAAGCTGCATCCCAAGCTAAGCCTGGGGCGGTGAAGTACCAAACAGGATCTAGCTCATAATGCTTCAAAGAAACTTTTTGAAATTGTTCAAATACATCTGCTAAAAGTAAAACATCCGGTTTAAAGTATAGGTCATAATAGTCTCGCATTGTTTTCATGTTAAAAGCTTTCTAAACTTTCTGGGCGTGGGAATAGTCTTCGTCTGAGATGTGCTCATCGTTAAGCTTTGAGTAAAAGGCTTCTTTAGGGGGTAAACTTGTGTCTTGAAGCTTTTCAAAACTGTCCATGTAATCATAAGGATAGACTCCTTTCTGGATAGTAGTTCCACATGGTTTGGGAAAATTTTTTAAGACAATGCATGTCTTGTAGACCCTCCTGTGTTAGATTGTTAACTAAGGTATTTAGACTTAATCCCATAAACTTGAAGGAGTCAATAAATCTTAATTCCATTGTGATTGATCTTCCCTTTTTGTCGCGGTCCACTGGAATGTATTTTGTAAAACATATATTTTTCTCCCGTCTTTGGAATGCAGTTGACTCTACCTGGGGTTACGTGTAATTGTCTTATGAACAGGTGAGAATCGTAACCTTCTAAATTATGGAATACGACTGGGATAAAGTTTGATTTTTTCAGTTGTAAATTTCAATTACTATGTGCCGCGCCTCTGTATTTTCCTATAAAGTAACAATGGTCTTTAACTTTATCCGGCTTATCTTTTATATAACCTAGAGGCTTATTGCAAATTTAACAATCTGTAGCGTTGTCAAAGTCTTGGTTGCCTTCTCTGTTAGTATTATCTCCTTTGTATGTTTATAAAACCTATTATAAATTTCTTTAGTTTCAGACTCTATTTTATTCACGAATTTCCTTACAACATCTCCAGATGAGCGACTATTTGGATTCTTTGTGTTTGTAACTAATTTTGGTTCATAAATTGTGTCATCAAAACACTTTGCAAGATAACTGAAACCACTGGGAATATGTTGTTAATATTGTTTTGTGCTTTTGCCCAACTTTTTGTCTACAGGCTTTGTGATACATTCAAAATCTGGGTAAAAAGCGAATAGTACTTTTGTTTTGCGTTTGTGGTTTTTAAATCTGACAAAAGCGTCTGGATCTGCATAATCTGTTTTGGAGGTTCATGTGTTCTGCAGTATTCTTTGTGTTTTTTTAAATCGTCCTCTTCGTAGAAATGTTGAAAACAAAAGTCATATACATGGTGTTTCACTTTACTATTAGTTAATGATGAGCTAGTTAATCTACTCATAGTATTTATCTCTACGTAATGTTTATTTTCTAAGAGCGAGAGACGAATGTCTGGATCGTCGTGTATATGAGCCGTTGGGAATACTCTATCTGTTTCGTTATAATCAAATATGCTTTTCTTTATTTTATTATTTTTTTCAAATTTCCTTATATCCTGAACTGGTGTTGGGAATTGTATGTTTTTCCAGATGAGAGTTTTTGATTGTTGTATTAGGTCGTATGTAATCCTCTCACGATGTTTATCTCCCGGTTTTGTAAACTTTGCTATGGAAACAGCCCACTTAAAACATTGTTGATCATCATCAAAATCATTCTTAGGATTGATGATAGCTTTTTTGTCTGCCACCCACTTTGGTGTTGGTTTGTAGGAGGAACCTTTGAGGGGATCATATTTCGCTACATGAATTTGCAGTTCTACTATTCCCTCAAGCTCCCATCCCAAACCTTTCTTTCACTCTTCAACAAACTCATTTATAATCGCACTTACCATATTATCATAAATTTTGTCTTTGTCTGATTCAGGTAATACTGTATAATAAGCTGAGCTGAAATAACCTAGCTCCAGTTCTATAACCTCATCTGTCGTTGGATCTCTTTTAACCATATTACAGACTAATATAGCCTCCACCTTATTACTAATATGTGTTTTTAGAATCTTATTCTTCACATGTGGCCTGGCATAATATAATAACCATGCCTCTGGATTTAGGATGTCGTAATCTTTGTTCTCTATTACATATGTTTTTAGTTGACCTTTCATGGCTGTTTCTAATAGTTTGACTACTTCAGCATCTGGTTCAACTGGTTCATCTGTATTATATAGTTTCATAATTTTACCCTTCATCTGTGTATAAGCGCTAGACACTTTTGTTTTTATAGGTCTTGGAACAAACTCAACCAACCACTCATGCCAATCTTTCAACTTTTGCTTAATCACTTGCTTCTTTGTTCTTGGAGGTGGTATAGGATTTGGTGTGTACTTTGTTGAAATCAAAGGTGAAATACCAATGTCTTCTATAGGTTTATCAAGTAAGTGTGTTGCTCTTGTTAGAGGTTTTGGAATCGGACTTTGTTTTGTACGTTTTGGAAGAGGTCTTTGTGTTCTCGGCACTAGTGTAGGTTTTGCGGCTTTGGTAAAAGGTTATTTACTTGTTCTTGTACATTTTTCATTGTAGACTTTTTTAAAATCTCTTTTTGATGTTCAGGTTGTTTATAATTAAGTTGTTGAAGAGACCTTTTTCTGTTGAAAATAGCCTCACGTCTTTTTTGAACTAAGTTCTTTCTATCAGCTAAAGCCTTTTTCTTAATGTCTTTCGAATTAGCTATTTCTTGTCTAAGTGGTTTTTTTGGTCTTTATAAGTTTTAAGTTGTTTTGTTCTAGTGAGTCTTTCCTCAGACCCGCGTTTTAATAAGTATACTTCTTTTGACATTTCTCTTTAAATATTGTCACGCTCTTTTGCTTCTTGGCATAATTCTTTCTCTGTTTCTCTTGATGTGCCGATTAGGACGTCCTCTGCTTCAATTTTTATATTTATTGCTCTCTTTGCTTCGTTAAGGTCTTGGTTGAGTCTTTTCTTCTTTTCATTAGCTCTTCTTCGATCTCCTATCTCAACGTTTTTCTGCTTTGCTTTTTGCTGACGTTGTTGTTTTCGTTTTTGAATAATTTTTCCAACTGTTAAACTTAAATTGTCTTGTTTTACCTGACTTAGAAGCTTTGTCTTAGATCTTGACTCCTTAAGATATTTCTGTCGAAGTGTTTGTCTTGGTTTATTTGATTTAAAGTCTTGAATTTTATCGATTGGTTTGAAGTTTCCAAATTTCTCCATATTTTTTATATCTTCATGTGTATATACTTTTCCCTCATGTTTAATGAATCCTTCTGTATTTTTAAAACCTCTTATATCGTTTGGTTTTATCTCTCTCTCCTTGTTTTATTCCTTTATTGGGACAGTTTGTTTCTCACTTAGTTTAGCCAATATTTCTTTATTCTCTGGTTGAGGTCGTTCTACGAGCGATGCATTTTTTCTCTCCAAGTTTATTTTCATAT
This sequence comes from Phenganax subtilis, assembly GCA_025434845.1. NCBI lineage: Eukaryota > Metazoa > Cnidaria > Anthozoa > Malacalcyonacea > Clavulariidae > Phenganax > Phenganax subtilis. The sequence continues at coordinate 5,786 of JAOBYK011019756.1, read as the reverse complement.
CTTTTTCCTTCATGAATAAGTTCTTGAATATTTGAAGGTAAATAATTTTGTTGTCGTTGTTGGTTTAAGTTTTTCATTTTGTTCTTTTATATAGTTTTACAGATTTTTTCAAAAAGTTTCAATTTTGAAATCTGTGCATTGAGTAACATAACTCACTGTTTTACAACAATTCTATTGTGTCTCTTACTTTTATTATACACTGAGTCAAGAACGTTAACCAATCAAAACCTAGTATTAGTGTGGGCATGTTTAGACTCGCCTAGTTTTGGAATTCCCCAAACTTATTAACTCGCAAATTTTATCGTAATTATGTAAATTAGGCGAACGTGTTTAGGCATGTTTTTGATGACGTCAACAAATTTTATCGTAATTATGTAAATTAGGTAAACGTGTTTGGGCATGTTTAGGCATGTTGAGCTAATTTGTTCGATGGCTTACGTCTCTAAAACACCTCCTCAATAAGGCCTCTTTTGTCCCTAAATCCTTTTTTCCCCTCTAATGTCTGGTATGGGTTTATGAAGAAAAAACATCGCTTACAATAAAAATGCTGTTAGCTACCAAATCCAGCATGAAGTTGATGGGCCAGGCTCCTCTGGGGTTATTGCTCAGTTTGGTTTGGCATACCCTTCGACTTGAGGGGCTCCATGTCCCTAATAAGCTGGTTCAAGACACTCTGAAAGAAGTGGGTTGTAAGGAAAGGAGAGCAAAGTCTCTGCGATGTAGGCGTTATGTAAATCCAGGCCCTAACCATGTGTGGCACATGGATGGATATGATAAACTAATGCCTTATGGCTTTTCTATACATGGTTGTATAGGTGGCTTCAGCTGTAGAATTTTTATGGCTGGAACTGGCCAGAACGAGTAATATTCTAGCTGTTATAGCAAAATTTTACTTGAATGCAGTTACTCAAGAAGGGGGGTGCCCGACTATTCTTAGCACAGATAATGTGACAGAAAATGTGGTTGTTGCTGGAATGCAATGCTATTTTCGCTGTGATGGATATGATGTGTATGCTGGAATCTGGGCACATAAATATGGTACATCACCTGCAAATCATCGAATTGAATCATGTTCGTCATACTTATGAAGAAGCCGGACCAATTGGTAGATAAACTTTTTCAAGGACATGATCGAAAGGGATGTTTTGAACACAGCAAACCTCTTACACATAGAATGTTTGTAGTTTTGTTTTGCTAAGGTTTTAAAACAAGAGCTTGATGCTATAAAAAATTATTGGAACACCCGTTATATCAGAAGATCTAGGCATTATACCATAGCTGGTAAACCAGAGGTCCTATACTACCTGCCTGAGAATGTGGGGGCAGCCAATCATATTAAACCAGTTACTACAATACAAATTGAAGATATGTCCCAACACTGCGAGGATGCACAAGAGGATGATGATACCAACATTTTATACCAAGAGTATTTTAAGATGATTGGTGATACTGAATTTAGGCTCTCTTCACCAACAAACTGGAAGGACGTTGCTGCATTATATCAACAATTAATTGCTATTGCACTTCCAGACTAGAAAGACTGTTGTGATAAAAAGTTTGTAAATAAACCAAAGTCTCATTCAGTTTATTTATATTATGTCTCTATACATAAATATTGGAGCTGCATTTCATTTAAAGTACACAGTGCAACAGACTACTAGCATAAATGCTTAGCAGATTAGAAGCTGAACTTAACATTATCAAATCTAACATAATGAACTAATACAACAGAGCATACTATAGACATTTTTCCATCTACTGTTGTGTTGTTCTGCATAATGTAACAGCGGTCAACATTAAACTAAATTTCTAATACAAGCTTATAAGTATATGTACTTTATGGTATGTTCAAATTTTGCTGAAAATCCCTCCATTGATCAATACAGTTACAAAATAATCCAAACAATCTTCATTAATAGTTTTTTGGTTCACATATAATTAGAGCATGTTTGAACAAGTTTGGGCACATGGGATATTCTTTCATCATGAACAAACTTGCAACTTTGAGATGGATCAAAACCAATGGTTGGAATTCCTTACGCTCCAGTCGAGAACATGAGCATATGCATTGGAGTTATCATGGGTACAAATCTCTCTTGTTCTGTTGTTAATTCGTGGCCATCTTCTTGCAAGCAATGCAAAAGAGCACCATCTGTGAATTAAATTTAAGATATATGATTGTAAGATATAATTTGATGCAGTGTACAGTACACATGCACTACTTACTGTACTATTTGTTGTTACACTATTAGTGAAAGGGTATGAAAACAGCCAAGCTATTGCACATTTTTGCCCCTGTAGCAACCACTACAAAACTGCATGTAAATATAAACTTTTCACAAGCACAATCAACCTACCTTCACATTATTTCAGAAATTCAACAAATTTTGTCATTACCATTTCTTAAGAATCTCGGCAATTAGAACGGGATGGGGAAAATGCTGGTCGCCAAATTTGCATGACTTGTCTTGCGGTAAAAGAAGCATTGCTCTGAATGAATAGGAAATTAGCCATATCACTGTTTGCAGCAATCAAGTCTAGTTTCTATAAGGACATAAATGTACAAAAAAACATTAATTATTTTGTTGCTCAATTATCAGAAGCATTATATTAGTCTATCTTGATATCTATCAGTGATATGTTTGCAGACCTTATACTTTTAAGCCCTAAGATTATCATAGCACGTGCATATAAAAGCTTCCAGAGTAAAAGATTTGCTGCCTCCAAAAAAGGCAAATAAAAATTAACAAAAAGTAATTTTCGAATTTGTTTAAAAGTATGTGAATGATTATTTACAAACGGAACAAGGTGATTTTTGATTACAGCATATAGCCAAGCCGTTTGGAAATTTATATGTTCCTGCAGAAAATAAGCTTGCATTTGTAAGTAGAATAAGGGTATTGGACGATTTACCTCATAGTATCGCAGGCCTTCAACCGGCTGATGTATCATTGGTTGACATTTGATGATGACAAAGTATTTTGCCACTTCTAATATAAATTTCTCTTGTTGGTCAAAAGGAACTGTTAAAGGCAGACTGTCAATAGAATACCTCCAGTCACATGCATTCAAGGTTGATTCAAATTCATTCTGCTCACTTTATTTAGACAGCTAGAGAAAGATGTTAATTCCATCATAATTTCAGAATCACTTTCGGATGATAAGTCAGATATATGTACATTGTCGCCCGATATTCCTTTATTTGTTAGTGGAACTATTGGGCATAAAAACAAATTTAGCCTGCCATACATCTTTCCAATACCTTCCTTATACCTCACAAGAGTAAAAGGTTGAATTGTGCGAGGAATTGTCTGAGCAGACTGTTCATCTGGATATACTAATTTGTATGGTCGATCCGAATCAAATTTTTTGTCATAATCCGTTCGTTTCCTTATGGCAAACTCAAGTAGGGTCTTGTAGTCAGCATCCTTGGCAATTTTTAGGGGCAAACTTTTTCCTCTTAGAGGCACTCCAACTTCTTCGTCGTCTAACTCCATAAGGCCAATGTTGATAGTCACTTTGTGTCTATCAGCAGCACTTGGCCTTTTACGTGTTTTGAAATAGGAAGCTATTTCTTCCTTTTTTCTGCTCATGAACGTTGAAAAAGACAGGGGCCTGCTGTTACTGGCACCTGATTTCTCCCTGCCTTTGCATCTGATTTCGAATCAACTTTGTTAGATTCCTTATAAATTGTCCCACCTGTCGGCTCGCTATCTGTCGTTTTGCTGCCACAAGACAAACAATATTGAAATTCTACTTGCATATGCACACCACGACTGGAGCAAAACATTATGAAATGTAAATATGAATATTCTGACTATCCTCGTGCTTCGTTGGCGGTACTGTTGTCTGCTTTTTGGCGCTTTTATGCCTCATTCGGCCACTGGCGCTTGGCTCCGACATTTTTTCCATGTTCCGAGAAATTTTTCTGTGTTCCGACATTTTTTCTGTGTTCTTGAAATATATCTTTGTGTTCTTGAAATATATTTTGTGATTTGAAATTTTTTTCTTGAAATATATTTTTGTGTTTTGAAATATATTTTTGTGTTCTTGAAATATATTTTTGTGTTTTGAAATATATTTGTGTGTTTTGAAATATATTTGTGTGGCACTTGTGGGCCATCGTACAATCATGACCATGTATGTGACAGCAACAACATATTGTTTACATGTATCAATTTCACAGCAGCATTTTGTTTAAATTTTTCTGTACTAGCACAATATTATGTGCAATCAACCTCAACATCATGTATATTTCTCCATGGTTTTTTAAACTAGTTTTACTGTATCTCCCAAAAGTCTCTACACCACAATGAACAGGATTTTCTATACCTCTCTGAAGTCTCCACATTGCTGTAAGCTGTTTTTACCACTCGAGTAATTTCCCTGTGATAACGATGAGAAAATATTATCTCCTGAATCCTTTTTGACTTTTGAACCCTTGTGGTGGGAGCCTCAGCTTGATTTTGCAATAAGATTGCTCTTGTAGGATCATAATTCAAATGTTTCATGAGAAAAAGTCATTGAGGAATTGAATTGATGCCTTTTGTCATTGAACCCGTAATTACTACACTACTGAAATACTTGAATAATTGAATAACATACCAAAATATTGTCTGTTATTCAATTATTCAAACAATTCTAGTGAGGTTCTTATTTGACAAATATGACAAAAAGTTATAGTGGCTAATTGTATGTTTTTTACAAAACCGTCCTGTTAAAAAATGTGAAGGAATATTAAACTAGAAGTTGTGACACATCCATAATATCTTTCACTTCAGTAATGGCAGAAAATGTGATGCAGAACAATCGTAGAAGGCTTTTGGAATAAGTGCTGCCTTTGAATATACACTGCTCTTGAATATACCCCTGGTGCACGATGCATTAGAATTTATTGGTGCTGCAGTACTGATTCAAGAAATAGTGTACATGAGTTAATGATTGATTAAATATTTTGACTGTTGAGTGTTTTTGGAATAAATATCAATATTTGGTGTGCTAAAGTGTTGTCTGCAGTGATTTCTAGGCCTCCTAATAGCACAGTATCTGTGTTTAAAGATTGGTGCCATATGTGGTCTGAAGCTGCCAGCTAGTTAAATTGGCAAATTACTGTAGCACCTATGTAGCAGCTATGTAGCAGTGGAGTATAGCAAAAAATGTAAGCAGAGTCGGCTTTGACTATTCTGGTGGGGCAGGTGCCTGGCACCAGTGACACTGTCAAATCAAGGGAAATAAGCAAAAACAATGGCTGTCGTTATTAGTTGTGTTCAGTAGTATGAAGAAGTTTAAAGGTGTGAGGGCTGTGTGAGAAATGAATTTAGCTGCAACCGGTGAAACACAAAATCAAGTGCAATAGGCAAATAGCTGTAGTATGTTTCACTTTCTGTTAAACTTGCTCAAGGATTCTGTCTATTTTTGAAATTTCCAGAAATTGTATTGGCTTCAGAATTTAAAATGAGTTTATTATGATTGTGTTATTCATGTAATTTTGACAGCGTTTTTAAATTACATTGTATGAGCCACTGAGAACATTTTAAACGCGTTCATTCTGTGAGCACTTTGTCTGCTCACTCTGATTTAACATATATGTGTTGTGTGTTTTAGAACCACAGGTTGTCGTGGTCGATCCCTATGAACTTCTCGATCCTGTGGATATTCTTTCTAAGTTGCCAAAAGACTTCTATGAGAATATGGTAAGTGAACAGACCTACAATCTTGGACAAAACACTTGAGAATAATTCTCGCAATTTGGCCCATGAAACTAAAATATTTACCCAAACTTAAGC
>JAOBYK011018645.1:0-24068 GCA_025434845.1 Phenganax subtilis | reverse complement strand
TACCGTCAAATGCATTCTGAAGTGTGCCGTTTGAGGTTAGCGGTTTGCGGTAAACGTGAAACTAAAACTCCCTATTGTAAATTTTTTGGGATTGCATGGTTTTCACTCATAATCGATAAAAATTTCTTTCCTACATTCTCACTTGATTTATTTTTCAATAACTTTACAAAAGCATAACGAGAAGCAATATCCGCACACACAAGCATATATCTATATTGATAATTATAATGCGACAAATCATTCATTTCAGCTACATCCATTGACCATTGTTCATTAACACTATTGACATGAATTTTTAATCGATTATATTTTTTTAAAACACGTTCATGTAAAGAATAACTAGATTTTTGTTCATCTTAATCAAAATGTTCACCCTTTAGTAAACGGGATGCCTTCTTTATTAAATCAGGGTCGATGTTCTTTCGCCGCCGCCGACTCATTCTCCAATTGTCTAATGATGATAAAAAAAGCAGTTATACTTTCATTCTAGCGTATAAACGCATTAAATTTTCATCGCCTATTCTTTGCGGCACATTTCTTACTAGATCAACATTGGTATCTTTTTTTATCATATCTTCATATCTTACAACACATTCCTTTGCAGAAAAACCTGTCATTTTCATAGTCGTAAATAAACGTAGTAAGCACTTAAGTACCTCATCATCGCTCTCCTCAATCACATTTTTCTTCGCACGTTTCCGTGCTACTTCTATAATTTCATCCTCATCATCAGAATCTTTGCCTTTGATCACACGCAAAGCCTTTCGCATATTCGTTAAGACTTTCTTGAAGTTCCAGTTTTTGGAAAAACTATACCCCTTCTAGGGCTTATCCTTCCAGTCGATGACTCTCTCGCTATTCATACCGACTTTAAAATTAGTATTTTCAATCTCGTCATCATCACCATCATCGCCCCATAATGGTACTGGAGGGTTAGCTTCCATTATTTCATAGACGGGTTCTTGCATTTGGAAGGCTAACCCGCCATATTTGTCATTACTTCTCAAAACATAACGACAATGCTCGTATTTGGCTACGGGTATATGGATGCCTTGACGATCAAATGAGCCAAGTCTATCAAGGTGCATAATTAGCGACTCTAATGTATCGATCGATAGTTCAAGTTTCGTAGTAATGAGAACCGCACCGTGTGAAGCAACATGCTTACCGCATGAAAGAATAACTTTCTTGGTATAATCATTATACCATATAAATTTTTCACCATTCTTAGTACTCAGTACATGAGTGCAATGTTTCAAAGATGCTCTATTAAAAATTGTGCAATTGTCCATTGTACAAAGTAACAACTGAGATCGATTTGACTCGTACTCTGAAAAATTCACTCCTATTTATACTACCGCTTATTGATAAGTAATATAAATATCGCTGACATAAATAAAAAACCTAGAAAATAACGCGATCTTTTTTCATATTTTAACAGAGTTTCATGTATTTGCGGTTTGAATTCCTTTATCATAATTTCCTCAAATTCCTCCTTTTCTTGTACGCTTTTAAAGACAATTATTTGGCAACGCGACTTATCACGAATATATTTTTGAATTGTTAATATTATTAATTTTTCATTTACAGTTTCTCGTGGTAAATCTCTCAGTACACAACGCATATCATGGTTGCACAACGATGCGATTTTCTTAATTTTCTCAAAATCTTTTCGTAAAATGTCATCACACCATTTGATAATTTTTTGTCTAGGTGCATATTGCGTAATAAAAAACTTGGAAAAGTCGTAATCAGATTATCTATCATTTTTTTGTATAAATCGAGACTGTCAAATTTTATAACCATGCAAAATTTGCAAAACCTTTTGGATTAGCTATACCGTAGACTAGTGCATTACTATAGTCTGTTGCGATTTCAGAGTGATCAGATGCAGAAAAATCTTTTATGTCGTAAATACAGAGATGCAGATAACTCCTAAAAAACTGTCGTAATGATCGATCTGTTTTCCTATTATCACCAAATGCTTCAATGAAAATATGTATCTTTTTTTTATCCCTGTGACAATTACAAGTTGTGTCTATACATTCCTCATTAATTATCTTAACAGCTGCTATTCTTTTTTGAATATACGTAAATGGACATATACTCGTAATTTTTGAATAAACACTACTTATATCGTTATCGTTTAAAACACGGCAGCGTAAATAATACGCTGGTTCATCTACGTCCAAAATAAGTTCTTTGTCTGAGCTATTCATCAAAACCAAGCGTCGGAGTAAGTGATAGTTATTTGAAAATGCGCATAGGGTTTTATACCCCTACCGCATTTTCGCGCATTAAAAGCAACATAGTGAACATCATCAAATTCGATTTGGTTGATTAAAATTAAATCTTCATCTTGGGAAAAGTTTAAATTTAAATTGTCGAATACAATTGAATCGTCCGAGAACATATTTTTCGTAGGGTCTGTAATAAATTGATCTTTGCATAAATGTTTCCCGCTGTGTAACCGTCCCGAATTTTTATCCTCAAATATACTTTTCTTTACTTTCATAATTGCGTATTTAAAAGAGTATGCGTGATCCTTTTGAATATTTTTCTCGACATTAACCATGATTTTGTGCACAATTTTACGCTCATCGTAATCGCTATCATTTTTCAGCAACGAAGGTATTTGATAAATACCATCTGTCTTATTTATTATGCCAGTGACTCTATTTACATCAGTGATAATACCCTCAAACCATTTTACTTCACGATATAGATACTCATTTTGTTTGTTTTTGCACGGTACATTTCCTGTTTTGCTTCCACTATGTAAATATGCAATAATATGGTTCGCTATATACTTCCTTGGTACGTTCATGTCGAAAGAAAATAGCAAATAAGCTATACAATGCGCATTTCAACATATTTTATTCACATTCAATAAATCAAGAACTCGTACATTATAAAATAAATGACCGATAATATCGACCATATAGAATTTTTCATCAATATTTTGAACACTTTCCGTGTAAATTCTCTTTGATAATATCCTCGGATTCATCCATTCTGCTTTAAAAACTCCTGTTTCATTAAACCATGTCAAAATTTCGCTTTTACTGCTATAATCTTGTGATTTCCAATATATGCGAAATAATTTCATTTTTCTACATAAACACTTATTAAACATACATTTTTTTTAGACATATATATAGATCTATAAAAAGAACCACGATCAAAATCACACAATGATATATATTTTTTCAATTTTAACCAATTATATTCAAAAGGATACATATGTGAACGTACTCGGTCATCATAAGAGTAACACCAATGTTTGTACATATAATTATAAGCATAGAAAAGTTTCTTAATATATTTATATTGATAAGGTGATAATGTCAGCGTATAGTAAAAATATTTGTCTTTTTGAATTTCATCTGATTCGGGCGGATAGTCCCGTTGTTTCATTCTGTTGTCTCTTGATAGGCGTTGTACCCTTCCATCATACCACATCTGCATAGGCTCCCGTTTTGGAATAAAGCATTACACGTACAGTTCTCAGTCATATATATCCTACATCTCTTCATATGCGAATACGCTTGAAAGAATAGATGTAAAAAGCGTAAAGAAAACAAAATTGAAGAATTTAAATATATATTAAAACGCGCTCGCTCAAGTTCCTTCAAGTCAGTATCATAATATTGTATAACGGTGTTCAAACCATCACCCATAAGATTTATAAGATCGTTTTGACGTAACTGATAGACCGTTCTACTCCACCCTGCCGCACAGTTATCACGACATTTTTTCCGCTTAATATGAACACATGGTAAATTGTAAATTCGCGGTGAAAAAGCTTGTGACAGAGTAGGAACCCAATTTAAAATCAAGTCATAATTTTGATGCAATCCCGTATTAGTATTTAAAAATGCGCAATGGAAAATTGCACCTCTTCTTGACTTGTGTATATACTCGTAATTAGTAAGCCACGCATAATGTTCCACATCAGGGTACGTATAATTATCTATAAACATATGCGTACTCTCAGGAAGATAGCATTTTGTCAAAGTGTTCGTTATAAGCTCATGAAGTGTTTCGTCCTTCTTGCGAGTCTTGTAAAGTAACAGGGGTTCGGTCTCTTCTACGATCTTGAAAACACCATTGCCAATACAATTCAACAAAGCATCGCGTTCCATCTCGTTCTTACGCAACCGAAGAACGCAAGAACGTTCTTACGCAATCACCTTGTCTGATCGACACGTTGCTACGCTTTTTAAATCCATGTCTCGATCGAAAAAATACATTCTTGTTAATATGATTTTCCTGAAATATTTAGACAGTCAAAACTGTGCACGCACGCACGCACATAATCTGATTTGCTCAAAAATTTAGTAAACGAGACATTCTGTCTCCTGAAATATTTAGACTGTCAAAACTGGGCACGCACGCACGCACGCACATAATCTGATTTCCTCAAAAATTTAGTAAGCGAGACATTCTGTCTCCTGAAATATTTAGACTGTCAAAACTGCGCACGCACATAAAAATTTAGTAATCGAGACATTCTGCAGTGATTTGTCAAAAATATGTGTTGTTATTATGTTACATAGAGTTAAATATACAAGGAGTTGTTCGTAAAAGGGATAGGTATAATTCAAAATGCAGTGTTCGGAGATCGAGATAAAAAAAAAATATGAAATTTTTCAAAAATTTGTTGCAGTAGTAGAAACTGAAGACGCAGTGGAAGATTTTAAAGAGTTTGTTCAATTTTGTCAAAAAACGCGCACCAAATCGAATTTTGATGAGATGGTCAAAAAATGGAAAAAAATTAAAGAATACAGTTTGAAGTTATCGCCAGAAAAGAAAAATAGCTGTATAGCTACACCTTTGAATACACCGCAACACCATCAACAACAATTCGTATTCGACCCTGAAGATTTTGACCCTAATGAGCTAATTAAAACATTATATATTCCTGAATTACCGCCAAACGAAGCGCCGGTAAATCTACACCAATTTGAAGAGGTTGAAAATATACTGCAATACCCTCCAGATCACCAACAACAACAACAACAACAAAACCAGCAGCAGCAACACCAGCAGCAGCATCAGCATATTGAAGATAAACAACCTGTCCAACAAGAAACCGTAGAAAAAAAACAAGCGCACGGAAATAATGGTCATGGTAAAAATATTACGATGATAAAAAATAGCCGTAAAAGAAAGGGTAGACCTACGAACGATAATGTAATTTTAAAACTGTATAATGATGATAAACCACCTAAATTAAACCTCAAAACACTATGTTTTGAGGGGAAAGAATGTCTTATTTTAACAGCTAATAAAGAGGATATAACATGTACCACTGAAAAACAGTATAGGGTGTATAATTCACTTTCCGATACCTATAAGAGACGCTTACTCGCTATAAAAGATGAAAAAAAAGAAATTGAAGAGCTTATGAATATTGAACTTCTTTGTACATGTAAAAAAGATTGAATAAGATTTTTCTACAACATTTTTTCAATATTTCTTAAGAATTATTTCAACATTCTACAACATTCTACAACATTTTACAATATTCTACAACATTTTTCAACATTCAACATTCCAACCTATAATTAAATAGTAAAAAATGAGATAGTGTAGTACAGGTAATCCCGCTAGATCTTTAGATTTTTCATATATAAGTTTGATGAAATTGCTCTTCGCGCTATCATCAAATTTTACGAAGACGGTCAAGTAAAACGTCGTGTTTTGGTGAAATACAAACTTGCATTAAAGCTTCTACATATTGATTAGAAAATTTATAGTAATTGTGAAGTACATTCAAATTACTTCTATTAAAATCACGAAACTCCTCCACTATAGGCTTAACTTCTTCATCAGTCGTGCAAAGACGTTCAAATTCACTATCTGAAAAAACACGCACGTCTTTTACTTTTTTATCCAAAGCCATATTTATTCTTGAAACCAAATCATTGTGGGTCAGTGAAACAGCGGATTGTACGCATACAAACAATTCTATCAATTTTCTGACATTCAGAACACTTTCTTTTTTTAACAATTCGTCCCCCGTCATCAATATCACGAGTTGAAACGGTAATTTCATCAAATACAATAGCTATATTAATTTGCCCCCCATACGGTACAAGATCAACATATTTTTTACGGAAAATACCCAATAGCATAAGATTAAATTCGTCACAGACACAACGTACACTTTTGAGTTCCATGACTATAATGAATAACTTTATAACTACGCTCTTTTTATACTTTTATCTAAAGTGTTTAATTATTCAGCAATTGCGTCTTTGTTAAATCCATTTCTACTGTATTCTTCGATTAGTCTTACGATGGTAATATTCCCGTTCACCCCATCAAAATCACTCTTGCTTGCATAACCCTTCGAATAACACCATTTCAGAAAATTTGTAGCTTCGTCGCGGTAAAGTTCCATGACCCAATCATACCTAAATTCGTCGTCTAACCTCTCTACATCAAAGTACATTAATAATTTCTCTTCGCGAAAAAGCTTAGCGAAAAACACCCCCTCGTTCATAAATTCAACTCTATAATACTTGTTCATTATGTATCAACACCTCGTCTAGTTCATCAATATGATCTTCGTATATCTTGCTCTGAATAAAATCAGCTAGCATACATTGAGTAAATATATCGTTCATTTCATCTACGCATTTTATCGATATATTCTTATGCCAATCTTTTTTTTAAAGTAGTATTTCCGTAGGTAAGGCGGGAATATATCGCTCACACGATTATGACATATATAAAAACTCATTACAATTCCCTCCTCTCTATAAAACTCAACACGCGAGAATCTAGAATGATTTATAACATCTTGAAAACCAAGCCCGCAAAACGCGCACGAACTCATCTCTAATAAACAGTCTCAAAGGATTTCATCACCTTAAAATAAGTGTTTACTTCAAAGAATTAAAGCCGACAACCAGACACTTCACCATAAATCGCAATTGCTAATTTACTTCAAAGAATTAAAACCGTCGCAATCGCGAATTTACTCGGGGAAAGCCGACAATCAGAGACATTTTGCCATAAATTGCAAATCGCAATTTCGCCAGCGTGATGTGCACGTGTTGACGCGTTTCCTATAAAAAATAAAGTGTGCGAGTTTTGTATAAAAACATGGAAAGCTACATTGAAATGAAGTGGTCTTTCAAAAATAGAATAAATCTATATGAAAAAATAAAACATACTGATTTTGAAAACGCAACAGGTATAACAATCCCTATACGTGACATCACATCTGGTCAGTCTAGCGTTATCGAAGAGTTTATAATTCGAGACGAGGACACATTACGAAACGTTTGGTATATTGTCGAAGACAAGCTCGTTAAATCCGCGTTAAAACATCGAAGCGACGACTGGAGCGAGGTGAACAGTTATTAAAGGTAGATACCGGGCATCGGGGTAGATAATATGGTCAACAGTGCGATTCAACCTATCTTGCTCTGATTCAGACATGCTTCTTATACGAGGAGGAGTTGTTGTACGAGTTGTATTCGCTTTCTTTACGCTATTATACTTTAACTTACGTACAGAAAAATCCAATCTAGCTATATCGTCGCTGTTGTCAATACGTGTTCCGTATTTGTAAAAAACCCACGGTTTCATCTCCTTAAATATATGACGCAATAAACCCGCTTCTTGCACCGTGTACACCGTCACATAATCATTAATTACAAATTGATATTCTTTATTATAACCAGATAATACTGCACGAAATGCTTCAAGACCAATTTCACATGCGAATTGATAATCATAAGGTCCGTGTTTGTTTGTGTACCAATATAATACTACAAACAGTTCACTTTCTTTACAAAATCTTGCACGTTCCTTTTCAGAGACAAAAAGACCACTTCCGCTTACATCTCCCATATTATCTCCGTATTCATCCGATCTGTCTATAACCTTTGCTGTTGTTGTATCAGTTTTTAAAGGTAGATATCGGGCATCGGGGTAGATAATATGGTCGACAATGCGATTCAACCTGTTTTCCTCTGATTCTTTAACAAAAGATGAATCTTGAGGGATGAAGATAGTTCCATGACTTTGGATTTTCGAGTCTATTTGTTGAGGAATACTCGTATATTCATTGCATTTACCATCACAATCGATATGACTACAATAACTACATTCAAAACCAGAAGATGGTGTGAAATATACATCATGTTTTGTCAAATTTTCTTTCTTTTCAAAAATACTTTTCTTTGATTGTTCCATAACCCGTGGCTTAACACACTTCATAATCTTATTTCATTCAATATTCTATGAAATCTATCGCAACGGCTATTCAATAAATTCCCGAATTTATATAGCATTGTACACACATCGTCATTAACTTCACGTTTTACATCATGAAAAAACTCTAGCACTAATTCGTGATATCTTCTTAAAATCCTTTCATTATTTTCTACTATTTTTTTTAAGTGGTGACCAGCAACAAAACAACGTATCATTTTTTCATATTCGGCTAACACCGGATGTTCGTTATAAAACAAAGTCAACTCATTCCTTTTATCCAAGATCTCTTTTTTTTCGCAAAAAGCACAGAGAATACAATCGCATTTAAATGTACCATAACTCATACACATTAATCGATCTAAAATATTTAGAAAGTCACTATCGCCATCATAATCAATACGGGAACAATATTCACAGTTGCATAGATCCATCTTTAATGACGCATGTAACAAAACATGTGTCATTAAAAACACGCTATAATCGCACGAAAAATGTAGTAAAATCGACAATCTCGATTTAACGCCGAAAAACACGTTAAATTGACATTGTCGATTTAATCAAAGACAGACAACCAATCAAATTCGAGATAAAAAAAGGGAAATCCCCTAACATCATCCTTATAATACATTGCAATTCATAATCTTACTCATTCGGCTCAACCACGGCTTTGGAGAGCGGAGCTAAGCCAAACCCCTCTATTCGCCAAATAACGTGAATAGATTTATTAAAACAATCACACTCGAACCCACTCTCTCTCTTAAGTTACACATAAATACCCCACACACGCTCTCTCTCACATAAATATCCCATCTCTCCTTACAAAATTATACCCAATTTATCATATATCATCCTCGCATAAATTATCATAAATTATGAATTCAGCATCCTCCTGGAAAAACACCCGATTTTTTCCTTATTTTTGCTTTGTCAGCAATTTCTTGTAATAGTAAAATATACTAATTTCTTGACTTAGCGACCGCGCCTTATGAATAATAATAATATATATACTATTACTACTCCCGTTATGTTGAAATGTTTTTCACATGGGAACTTGATGTTTTCCAAGCTATGTCTTCTTCGGGATCAAAGGGCACAAATTCGCGAGGGCCGATTCTACAAAACTTCTGGGCTTTTCTGGATACCTCTGCACTGAGTCTCTGAACAATTAATTCGTTTTTTTTTAAATCGTTTATTATCTTTCTTCGAACCTTTAATCCATTTCCGCTTTATTTCTTTTTTAAAAGATTGCCATGCGTGGTCCTTTGGAGCCATTTTGACAGAATTATGTGTGTACTTGGTGTAATTTTCAATTGAAAGTGTTTATCACCCGCACATTGCATGCTGGTCTATGGCAGCTGTGGGCCATGTGTGGCGATTGATTTTCTTTATAAAAAAATCTTATGGCAGCTGTGGGCCAATGAAATGTAGATTAATTTTTTTTTACTTTGTTTTTGTTTTACTTGTTTTTTAAATATTTTAAAATTTGTTTAATTTTGAAACATTTTTTGTTAAAATGTTTATGTTTTGCAAAATTACCTATGGCAGCTCTGGGCCACCATAAATATGCCTTATTAAGCAGTTTTCCACTAGTGAACTACGTGATTCTATGCACTGTCAACAGAAACTAATTAAATTTTGATCAATTCCGTTTTCAATTTGGTTAGGGGTAAAACATGGAAGAGGAATGGCGGTATTCCAGAAACGGAATGGAATGGAATTGGGGATAAAACGCGGAATTGGGAATAGAGTGCAAAATTGATTATAAAATGTAGAATCAAGGATAAAATGCGGTCTGCGTAAACCTTCCAGAGACGAACTCCAGATGAAAGTGTACATGAAACGACATCACATTTGGTTCACTTTTTCATGTAATGAAGCAATAAAACAAATGTTTGTAATTCGTGCTTTAAATAGCCCATCAAGCAGTCCATTATAATACAAAATTTGATCCTTTGCCATTACCAACAATTGTGTGAAAGTAGCCTCAGATTCATTGTAGATATCAGTTTTCAGCAATTATGTGCTTGTGCCACGTTTTATTAACCTGTGCCTCCATATTGACGTACATCATTGGAAAGAGGGTGAAATTCTGTACAATATACGAAAATTTAGAAACCAAACGTAGACAGGAGTTTGCACTATGGTGATCGTAACTATGCCGCATACGTCGTGAGAAGTAAATGGCGCTTTCATTTGTATATCGACCACTGGAAGTTTCTTGATGTATCGTATCTTTATCTGCTTTACTGGAGTAAACATAAAACGAGATTATGTGGTGTACTGGTTTGTTTTAAAGCCCTCTCTGAAACTGTATATCGTATATTGGCAAGCAGTTTTACTCATGTTTATTTCATGCAGACGAGTGCACGTAATTGCAACTTGATATGCACCCTGGCAAGTTTTATGTTTGTGCCACCATTTGCTGTACAACAGCACCATTTGCATCGTTGGAAAGAGCATGAAATTCTCTTCAAGAAACTCATATTTTATAGCTAAGTGTCCCCTTGATTTTGCACAATGGTTCTCATAATGTGGAACTTCACGCATATGAGAATATCTCATCGTGAGTTGCTGAAACGTAGTGATGTATTGACCCTTCAAAGTTTTCTGAAGTATTGTTCATTCACCTGCTGTGCTGGGCTTAAAAGACTACAAGATTCATCTCTATATAGTGGTGTTATGTTGTATTTGCTGAAACAGTGTGTTGGCATACGTTTTTTTTTCATCCTTGTTTGTGGCTGCAGAAACTTTCAAGCAATTGTAACTTAACTTGGCAATTTCTATGCTTGTGCCACCTTGTATTCTTTGTGCTGGCATATTACTATGCATCATTGGAAAGAGCGTGAAATTCCGTCCAATATACTGATATTTTAGAGCTAAGCGTTCACGCGATTTTGAACAAGGCCTCTCGTAATGTGGAATTTCGTGCATGATTTGGGAAATATCTGATTGGGTGTTACTTAGTGATGTATTGATTCGTCTAATCGTCATTCATTCACCTGCTATACTGGGCTTAAAAGACTACAAGATTCCTCGCTATATAGTGGTGTTATACAGTATTCCCTGAAGCAGTGTATTGGCATACGGTTTTTGGAAAGAGTCGCATTGCAGCAGAGGTCCTCTGAATGTAGGGCTGAATCGAGGGCTCAATCTGTGGCCAAATCCAAGGCTGATCTGCAGCTAGCTTCACAGTGGTTATATCTTTCTCAGGAACTCACTGAAACTTGCTTTGTTGTTGCTGCATTATGCAACTATCTTAAAGATTATCTTAATCTCAATCAAATTAATCTTGAAGAAATTAGATATGTCCTTCAGCTATTGTCAAGTCCACGCAAACTAATGAAGTCAGGAAAACAAAAACTTATACGAAAATACAAGTCTAACGAGCAAAAGGAAATAATGTGTGAAACACGGAGAAAGAATTACAATTCTATGAGCCCTGTCAAAAAGAATACACTTCTTGAAAACTTAGAGTGCAAGTACCAGGAAATGGACCCAATACAAAAGAAAGCTCTTTGTGAAAGTAAAGTACTTAAATACATATCCGTGGACCCTTTTAACAAAAACGTTTTACTTGAACAACCAGCAATGAATTATGAATAATGCGTGCAATTGAGAAAGAAGCGTATTGTGACAAGATTAAAACAAACAAGACATATAAATATCATGAAGCAAAGCCTCAAGACGCAAAGAAACAGAATGGTTTAGATTACTACAGTGGCGTGCGGTCATGCAAGCGTAGGTAAGCTCAGCTTGCCCAAACATTTTCCCAAACAAAACTTTTTTTGATTAATCTCTGAGCAAAATCAGTTTAAATTCTTGTTTTAAACAATATCAATGAATTTTTTTGTCTTTACAATTGAAATACTATTTACATGTGACACGTTGCTACGCTTGTAAAATGAGTCAAGTGGATTAAATAACCCTAAAAAATTTGTTATTTATTAACCAAAGCAAGCGTGCTTGCCTTCGGAGTTCAATGTGAACATTTGCGCATGCACTAATCTAGACTTGGAAGCTTCTTATTCAGGGAATATTGAGAAAAGGCAAGCAGCGCTTCTAAGGGCGCTGCTTGATAGCAATTGGTCTAGAGTCTTGTACACTCGCAATTTCAAAGGGAATTATAACACAGTCACAGCACCGATATGCGTTGTTTACAATTTCAGCGCATGAATAATTTTCGAATATTCAACACATTGCACAATTGAATTATTCATGCCGTTAATGTTATCGTTGGTTAAAAGATGATTGAGAGTGGAAGGTAGTATTCTGATGTTTAAGTGATATGTGCTTTACTTGTTATTTAGTTATTTTCTGAATGTAATTTGCAATGAACAGGCAGAACAGAAGTCTGATGTGATATTCAAATGTGCGCAAATGTGTGTTGTCAAACGTGTGCTGTGGTAAAGCGTGACTAGCGTTATGACTAAAAGACTATGCTCTTGTGTCATTGAGTTCTTAAATTAAAGACCAGAAATGAAAGGTACACGATACTACATAATAAACACGATTCTCCAATATTCTGGGACATATGAGTCAGCACCAGAAATATTTTGAAGAACGTGGGAGATACACATTGACCATGATGTCATAGACCTTTTCTGAAATCAACCGGAAATTAGCGGTCGCAAAGTATTCTGGACTAGTTTCAGTACAAACACGTAGCTAACTCCACCAACACTAGTACAATCAATGCAATATTAAATACAAACGAGAAGAAAAACTAAACGTTTTTGTTTTATTATGCCTCGTTGTGCAGTTTTTGGATGCAACAATGACACAAGATACAAGGAGAGGTAAACTTTCAAACGTTCAAGTAGCGTTGCGTTTTTTACAAACAATCAAACTCCGACTAGACAATGTGACTTGAGTATACAGTAAAACCCCGCATAAAAGAACCAGTGAATTTTGACTTCATGCTGAAATGGTTCATATGTAACTGGTACTTAGAAAGAAATCAGCCTGAAGTGGTTCTTAACCGGTTCTTATTTCCAGTAAAAAAATTGTTCCTGGTTTAGAGTTTTAAACCTCTTACTGTATATCATTAAACTAGTAAATAAACTGTAATTTAACTGTTAATTATATAAAATATAAATGTAACTTGTCTTTAACTAAAATTGGTAATTGTCCAAGATTGCAGTATTTTGTTTTCTTCCTAGTACTTGCTTACTAATTCAGCTAAAAGTTCAATAAGGTTTTTTAAGAACCAGTTTCATTTGTCAGCCTGAAATGGTTCTTGTATTTTGAGTGCTTAATTGCCCAGATTTCAGGCTGGTGGTTCTTAACCCACTGGTTCTTTTATGCGGGGTTTTACTGTATCTACATTTTTTGACAGGTGGGTTATTATGCTGCATGTAAAAGAAAATCTTGGTGATGCAGCTACTGTCAAGTTCCATACATGCCCTAAGATATCGTGGTACAAAAAGTGGGCTGATTTGTTGCAACGGCAAGACATGCCTAAATTTACTTCATCTTCTGTTGTTTGTAGTAATCACTTTAAGTATGGGCAGCCAAGGCCAAAGTCACCTCACCCTTCGATCTATCTTAAAGGATATTCAGTTAACTGTAGAGGAAAGTACAAAGATAGAAGAGTTGTTGATCGAAGTAAATGTAAGTCTGATGGTGTACAGGAAGATTCGAATGAAGGAGCTAATGAACAAGAATCAATGGAGAACTTAGCATCAAATGGTGATGGCAATGATGGTGGTTGTGCAGAGATATCATGTTGCGCAAGTGCTCCAACAGCTCAAGCACGCACAAAAGAAGAATATGAATCAGAGATTTGTAAACTAAAAATGGAATTACAGGAAAAAGAGAAGGAAATTCACAATCTCATCGTAGGAAGAGATAAGGTGATTGAGGAAGTGACTTCAAGGCCCAATTTTGGGATTCACTCTATCAAACACAGTGATGATCTTGTTAAAGTCTACACAGGACTCCCAACTTATGCTCTTTTCAGTTGGTTGTTTGAAGAGGCGAAAAATCCTGCCAAAAACATGAGTTACTTTAGAGGTGAAAAGTCAAGCTCAGACAAGTATTATCAAGTTAATGACAAGAAAAAACCAGGACCAAAGAGAAAATTATGCTTAGAGGATGAGTTATTTATCACATTAATTAAACTTAGACACAATGTCAACATTGAATTTATTGCTGGTTTGTTTAATGTTTCTTCATCATTAGTCTCAGTTACAACTACTACCTGGATATCTCTTCTGGCACTGGAACTGAAGCCTTTGATTTACTGGCCTTCACAAGAACAGCTGAAAAGATATTATCCCAAATGCTTCAGAAGGTATGGAGACAATGTTTGTGCAATAATTGATGCATCAGAAGTGCAAACGGAGAGACCATCAATGACCAGTGCAAACTCTGTTCTTTATTCTAATTATAAACAAAGGCATACATTCAAAGTCCTAGTGGCTTGCACTCCAGGAGGAAGTATCTCCTTTATATCTGAAGCAGCTGGTGGTGATATGTCTGATGTGGAAATGGTGCGACAATCTAGAATTCTTGAGAAGTTGAAGAAAGGGGATAAATTTTTGGCCGACAAGGGTTTTACCAACACAGATGACTTTTTAATGAAAGAGGTTGAATTAATTATTCCAGAGTTTAAGCGTAAAGATGAACAATTCTCCCTATCACAAAACATTTATAATGCTGATGTCTCAAATGCGAGAATTCATGTTGAAAGGGTGATTGGCAGGTGGAAGAATTTTAAAATAACAAAAGGTCCAATACCATTAACTATGATGGACATGGTTGATAAGCTTTTCTTTGTGGTTGGGGCACTTGTAAATCTAATGGGTATTTTGGTGCCCATTAAAAAAGATAAGGGTTAAAGGTATGGAAATTTAAACAAACCCAGTAGTCACTGTGTAAAGAATAAGCCACAAATTAGCTCAAAAGTGTAGAAGCTTGCTAAAGCAGAGGGTAACTTTCACAAGGCACAACCATGATTTGCCCCTAGTGAGCAAAGTTTTGAAAATGTGGAGACTGTCAACGCCACTCACCACACCATGTTTGTTAGGCCATGTAAGGAGCCTGGTAAAGTGTACTGAGCTTCAAAATTTTTCACGAGAAGTCTAACAGTTGTAATATTTGAGGGACCACAAGTTATTCAACCCTCCATTACAAAATCCCATTTTGTGCTACATATTTAGTGGAATTCAGCATATATGCAATATTTGTGGTGCATTCTATGTAACTGATTTTTGAAACACAACTATTTAATCATAAGTAGAAATACTTGCTCATTAGTTCTAGTTCTGCCTAAATGTTCTGAAACTCAACTTTTTATGACAATATTGTAACTACCTAAGCCTCGATTTCTTGGTTCCAATCATCCTAACTGTGTGGTGCGATTCCAAGAAACAAACATGATTTATGATCTTCTCCACAACTTCTTTTACATATTTGAGTATATAAAATTCTTTAACTTCCGCTTGATAAAGCTCAGGGACAATAACTTCATTGAAAAAAATTTTGCACTTGGTTTTCATGTTGTCAATTAATTCAGTGTCCTCACTGATTCGTTCAATATGAATATTTGAAGACTTTGCACCAGTACGAACAACGAAATCAGCATAATCTGTTTTAGTCACAAACATTTGGCACTGAACTTGTGCATAATATTGATGGTCCTTGTCCAGCTTTGCTGTCCCATCTTGCTGTACTAGCAAACAAGATGATGGTTTCATTGCCCAAACTGCTATCTTATCACTAGTGAATGGGTTTTTCACTTCAAGGCAACCTTTCTTCCCTTTTGCATTACAGTTTGGTGATTCGGTTGGACAAGAACAGCTTATTACTCCTTCAGGTGAAGCTGCAATAAATGGATGTTCTTCAGAAATATGCAACCCAGTGCAAGTCACCTGAAAATTGACATGTCTCTTCTTCTGTACAGCAATGTAGTGATTGATGCATGTACTTTCCATTTTAATTCCATGTCTCATTGCTCTGGTTTGGATTGAAGGAGTATTTGCCAACATATTTCCCAAAAGACTATCATTTTTCTGTGACACACTGCCATCAGCCCTGACCTTTTTCATGCAACTTCCTACTTTAGATGCAGTTATCCGGCCTAAACGTAGTGCAAACCATGTGGATGAATTGCTTTGGCTTTTGGTTTGATGAGCCACTGTGTTTATTAACTGTTCATTTACTTGTATGTTTTGTTCAAGTTTTTCCTTAAAAACTCTACCAAACTGAGTTTTGGTTTACTATTCAAAAGTTCAGTTGCAATGTGTGAAATATTTTTGAATTCTACAGTTTGATTTGATTCTTCAGTATTGAAGTCATTGTTGGCATTGTTGGCATTACTGCCATTACTCAGTGGAGTATAAAGTAAAATAGCACAATTTCCACTCGTTATTTGTTTTAATCTCTCCAGGTTGAAATCGTTTAGAGTTCTGTCTCTATGGTATGCATAACTTCTTGGATCATGACTGCTTCTCTTACTTTTTTCAAAATCATTAGGAGTGGTATGAAATTGACCTTTCGCTTGATGAACAACAAGATTTTTAACAAATTCAGGCACATGGATTTTCCCTTTTGACTTAGGCTTGTGCCATTGCTGAGGTTTTGAAGTACAGGCAACATTGCAACCTTGTTCCACTTCTCTTACAATAAGATGAAGTAAAGCCATGACATGCTTGCAAAATCCCCGCAAACTACAAAGCAATTAAAAGAACAGAAACACAATTTAGTAACACTGTAATAAAAAGTAAGTACAAAATGTTACTTTCACTTACACATTAACTTACCCTGCAGGGCATGCACAATATGCTGCTTCAATGTTTGCAGTCTCTTTATGAAGAACTGCCCATACCCCATATGGTTCTTGAGTTCTTGACGTTGCAGGGTTTACTATTGCCCTAACAAAGCAATACTTGAGGTTTGGACTAATTTGATGCATTTCTGCTTTTCTCACGTGACCTGACAGGAGTAGATTTTCAACATCTTTCAAAGCCTTTGTTCGTTCTGCATGAATATCAACACTAAAATGGTCGAGACCTTAAAATCAGAAGATTTAAAGCTGTAGTATACGATTTACATTCTGAAGTTTTCGGCAGATAATACACGCTTAAAACAGATACTAAAATACGACTTACGTTTGTCAACATATTCAACGAATTCTTGATGTGATAAACTAGGAAGATTGTTTAGTTTCTGTTGCCAACATGCAGTTAACTTATCTGGACATGGAAGCTTGATAATACCATTTTCTATGATCAACAGATTCTCTTTATCCTTTTCAACTTGTGCCTTAATTTCGTCTTGCTTTGGACGAACAAGAAAGCCCAGATTATTTGCAGCTTTGGCAAGAGTAATTCGATCTTTCTTCTTTCTGTCATGACAAGGAATTCCTCAATCTCGCAGGAACGACAATAGTTCATCGTTTTTCATTCGAGATAGGTTTTGACTATTTGCAGTCATGTTACTTCGTGTTTAAAATTACTATCGTTGCATGTGTGAGCCTAATGTGGCACAAACTTGGGGGTAAATCCTTCGGCATCTCTTCCATGATGTTGTTTGTACTGAAACTAGTCCAGAATGCTTTGCGACCGCTAATTTCCGGTTTATTTCAGAAAAGGCCTATTAAGCCATAATATAAACACTAAACAATGTCATCGCCTCAGCTTAAATTTGTGCACAAAATTGGCTGCTCTTGTTGTAATCATTACTGCTACATCTCGCGCCTATTGTTTTACATTTTATGTACATAGAAGATATAATCTGTAGCATGTAGTACAAGATTATAATATTGACAAGAGCTTCCTTTTGCATAGTAGTTTTGATATTGTATCAGGTAGAGATCATGTAACTGATGTAAGTTATATGCAAGATTGATGTTACTAAACAATATATAGCAAAAGAATTTTCATTCATCCTTATATGTTTTTCATTCGGTATTTTCACGACACCTATACAACATGACCGAATGCATTGTGAAATTGTTGTTATCCAGCTCATTTGGATTGAGACCTTTTTCCGAGAAACAAGAAATCATCAAAGGTGGCCGTCCTAATCCTGAGTTGCCAGGACTACATACAACATCCAAGCGAAGCGGTAAAGTCTTTATTCAAAGTTTTCAGACATCAAATTACAAAGGTACAAATGTCTGGCTGGCTCCTCAAAATTGAATAAGTTATTTTGCTGGCCATGTCTTTTTTTCAATCCAACAGACAAGACAGTCTGGTGCAAGAAGGGGTACAATGATTTGGCCAACCTGTGTAATGCCGTCAACAGACACAAGAAAACGAAGACACACTTGTCCAGTTGCTTCATGAATGCCAGTTTTGGGCGTACCCACATCAACATGCAGCTAGACGAACAGGCCCGTCAACACACCTCAGCTCACAACTTAATAGTGCACAAGAATAGAGAAGTACTTTGCCGTTTCATTGATGTTGCTTGCTTTCTTGGTAAACAGAAACTTTTTTTAGTAGTCAGCTGGAGCTGGAGGAGCCTGCCAACAGGGGCAATTACGTAGAATTGATAAAACTGGTAAGTGCGTATGACCCCACGCTTGAACAGCATCTTTAGAGAGCAACCGTGTTTTCTGGCATTTCTAATCGTTTCCAGAACAATTTGATTGTTGCTGTCAAGGACGTTGTGATGAAAGCAATAAAAGATGAAGTGATGGGGAGCCCATTTGTCGCTATTTCCTTGGATGAAACCTCCAACAATAAGACCTTATCGAAGCTAACAACTATAGTTTGCTTTGTCGACCCAGATGTAAAAGCTGTGGAGCACTTTCTTGGATTACCGATGCGAGTGAGGACAGAATTGCAGCTGGCTTGAAACAAGAAGTCCACAAAACCCTCAATGAGTATGGATGCAGCAAAAAACTGATTGCCCAAACATATGACGGTGAAAGTGTGATGTCAGGAGAACTGCCCAGTTTTTAAACACAAGTAAGAGAAGACTATCCACATGCTCTTTTTATCCACTGTTGCGAACACGCATTAAATTTGGTTCTTGTACCAGCTGTCTCGTCAACTAAAGAGCATCATATGTTTTTTAAAACCATCACTGGTCTTTCATCCTTTATTCACACCTCATTCAAGAGAACATTCATGTTGGACACAGTTGTCAGCAGACGCATTCCCACTGGAACAGCTATTCGATGGCACTATCAGAGCAGGTTGATCCATGCTGTACGAGACAAGAGCAAAGCTACTCGAAGTTTTCTAATACACCTTAGAAAATGATGACGAGTTTGATGGTACGATGTTAAATGAAGCAAGGGGCTACCGACAAGTTCTTGCAGATTTCCAGTTTGTGTTCTGCCTTAAAACGTTTTCAGAAATATTTGGTCTTACAGATGTTTTGTATGATATTATTCAGAGTAAGCAGTTCAATATTGTCTTCTGTGTTACGAAAGTTTGCGAGACGAAAGACAAGATTCAAGAACAAAGAACAAAATTTGTAGATTATAGGAATTTTACGTCAAGTATCATCAAAGTAGCACAGAAACGCTGGCAAAGTGAAGAGGATGTAAAGGCTTGCTTCCGTCAAATGTTTTTCTCTGTAGTTGATACCATTGTTGTGCAGATTGACTCTAGATTCGAAAATCTTAAGCGCGCAGCACACGAGAGCTATCCCTTGAGCAAAATATTATTCGCGCCTGTTTGCTCAGCAGGTAGCTTGTCATGTGCGCGTCAATTTCACTGAGTTTTTGGCCTCACACAACCTCGACTCAAACATCAAACATGTTTGATATTTTTCAACTCGCCAGGCAAAATGATCATCGTTTGCGCCGAACCCGAGCTACATGCTGAGCAACGACAAAATAATTAACCAATAGCAGCTTACTCGTTTGTCACATGACTACAACAAACATGGCGGCGTGTAGCGAAGTAGTAAACAACTATATTTTAGAAGATAAACTAGTCGACTTATGGCCTAATTACGCTTGCTTGTTCGATGTAAGATCGCCGGACTTCAAGAACAGAGACAAACGGCAGAAGGCATATGAAAAAACTGCCAAACAACTAAACCAAACCGGTAAGTTAAAGAATCAAAATGTGCTGGAGCCTGGATGCCGTCCAAGCATAAATGGCAAACGTTATTACAAATCAGAATCGAAAATAGGTACAATGCAAGTCATTTAGAAACATATTATAGAACGTAGTTCTCTTCCCAGAAGTAGAAGTCTCAATTGAGTAATGCAAGAACTTATTGGGGAATAGTATGAAAGTTATCTTGCTAACCTATTTGTAGTGGACTGGGTAAAATCAAAGTTAAGATCACTGAGGAACAGCTACACGAAAGCGAAAAGGGTTCCACCAAGTGGCAGCTCCAGGAAAACGCCGACGAAAAGAACCATATGGCTTTTAGAAAAACTTCAGTTTTTAGCCCCCCACATTGCAGAACGCTCATCAGTGTCAAACTTAGGTTCAGTAAGTGATTTATTTCTCTTATTTAGTAGCTACACTTAATTATTTACAGATTGATTAAGCTATCTTGCCATGGAACAGAACCTGCTGCAGAGTTGAAATATTCAGTCATTTTTTTTCTTTGTTCCTTGGCATTTAATTTTGGGTTTCTGTCTAAGTTTGGCTGCAATCCCCTTAGAGGTGGATCATTCCTCCAGGTTCCATTGGTGCATGTCATTGTGTGAGTATCTTCCATGTCACATCCATTTAAGTATGCATGCTTGTTATGGTCAACCATGAAGGTATGTAAACAGCGAGCTGCCAAAATAAGCTCTTGCACTTTTTCTCGACTAAGGTTTGTTAAAAATACCCGAAACCAATTGGCAAGAATTCCAAAAGCATTTTCAACCACCCGTCTTGCTTGGGACAGACAGTAGTTAAAGATCTTTTAGGCTTTTCCAAATTTCTGTGTGGGTAAGGCTTCATCATTTTCAAAGAGAGTGAGAATGCATCATCTTCTACTATATGGTAATGTATTTTGTGGTCTGGTATCCCTGTGATCAATTCTGGTGGGGGTAAATTGAGAGAATTTGTATCCAAAGCCCTCTTCAAATCAGAATCCGTATATATGCCAGCATCTGCATGACCTGTAGCCCCAACGCTTATGTATATAAATATATAGTTGGCATTTACAAGAGCTAAAAGCACGATACTGAAGAAATGTTTGTAATTAAAGTATTCAGAACCACTGTTCTCTGGTTATTTGATGGCAACGTGTTTTCCATCTAAAGCCCCTATACCAAAGGGATAATTCCATTTGCAGTAAGTCATTGGCAATAGATTTCCATTCTGCTTCTGAAGTTGGAACCTAAAAATCAATGACAAACAATGTTTTAATAACATTTCAGCCATCACCATCTCTAACCACAGACAGTGACACAACTGCTGATACAAGCTTGGACATCAGTGAAGTTGAAGATGTCGGTGACAACACTTTACCAGAGGAGGATGAGAAAGAACAACCTATGTAATAAGAAAAAGATGGAGCTTCAGTCATCTCAACCAAACGACCCACTGCCTCTCGTTCAAAGACCATCAAGCAAAAACATGATGAAGAGGAGTATCAGTTAATGAAAGGATTGGCATCTTCAATTACAATGATTTATAAAAAAAAACTGAAGCTAAGCAAGATAATGCAGCTGATGCATTTGGTAATTATGTCACCAAATCTTAGACAGAACTCAATTCATCAATAAGGAATGTTGCTCAATTTCAAATTCATAACATTTTGTTCCAAGCACAATTGGGTACACTGACACCAAGTCAGCATCAGACACACCTCATCAATCCACACCATCAGTTACACAACAGCAACTGTTTACACAGCAACACCTGTATTACTCTCCTCAAACTGAATGGCCAAGTCAGCAGCAGCCATTCAATACTGAAAACCCAGAGTAAATATTCTAGGGGAGGTGTAGCTGGATTCAAAGTACAGTTGCATTTAATAGCAAAACTTTATTAAAAATATGTTTTTACAATGCAGATAACAATATCATTGCAGATACATTGGATATGGTCAGTGATATAGAAGACACCAATGGGCTAGTTGATATTAATATTGTTAAACATGTTTAAACAAATAATTTTGGCATATCGTATTTCCTTTTGTTTGTTGCTCAGAAGCAAAATGAATCTTGAGAAAAGATTAATGCTTAATAAGTTTTGTCAATATATGGAAAGGGTGTGCACTGTCATATGACACTATTTTTACCCTTTACTATTAGTAGTTTCCATAAAGACGAGTAACATACATAGCCAGATTAGCATTACAAAAGTCAATTGCTTACGTAAGAGTAGAAAACTGTCTGGATATTTGTACAAAAACATGACGGACAGGCAACAACCACAAAAACCAACTCTGGCTAATGCTAATTTATACACTTAATACCAATTCTGGGATACTGAGGGATAACAGATTTTAAGGTGAAGACATCCATTAAGAAACTGGTAAACAGTTCTTTAACTGAGTCTTGTATATATTTAGTACCTTCATATACTGCCCTTGCAATGCATTGAATAAAGCTTGTCAGGTCTCTTGTACAATGTATGACACTGGTCTTTCACCATTTCTGAACTGGAAAGCAAGGCTCCGAAATGCTTCTCCTTAAAGGCAAAAAGGAAAGAAGTTGGATCTGAACTTTGAGTAAGCAGCAGACTTGCAATAATGCTGTTCTACCCTTCATTCACCAACAGGACTTTAAAATATATTACTTTGTCTTACACTCCTATGCCAGCAATTTACTTGTCAAGTGGAATAAAGGACTATATCAGAATGTGTTTGCACTGCTTGTCTCTGGCTTGTTGACAAGTTGACTGTTGTTCCAACATCTTGCTATCACCCAGTAATGACTCACAGAATATCATTAAATATCTGCACCTGCTTCCTTCTTCTGTTGACAGTGGTGGATATCCAAAGTGGAAAGGCTTATATCTTAAGACTTTTGAAAGAGTGAATAAGAGAACTCAGGTTCAAGAGAACATAAAATTATTTGCCAAGGCCTTTTCCAATGCAATAGTTCCAATGGACCAAATGGAAAAGGATAGAATTTGCATCCAGTAGGGTACCAAAACGATTTCATCGAGCTGCCCTTTGTTGGGGAAATGAGTGCCCGACTACTAGATAAATAGCCTGAAATAACAATGTGCCTAAAACTTCTTGGCAAGTGTGCTACAACTGCAGTTCTGTTCCGAACACACCTCGTTCACAAGTAGTAAGAATTTCATGAGTGTAGATCCTTCAAATGTAAAATATTGTAAAATAGTAACTTTCCAGTAGCCATGAATCGGAGCGTAATAGAAAGTCTTTCACCTGGACTTATGCTTTCTCGCATGGTTGTATTTTGTCTGGCAATATGTGGGCCGACCAAAGCCAGGACACCATCGAAGTATGGTTGATCAAGTCTGTGGAATTGGCAAAAGCATTCCGGATCTTCAGCATTAAACTCTCGCAATAGGTTTCCATATGCACCTTGTCCGGTTCTTCTCATAATCCATCTCTTTGTCCATAACTTTCTACATTGTGACATCTATGTCTTCTTAACAAAATGAACAACAGTAATTTTTCTAATTCCAAACAATCGCCATAGCCCTCATCTTTACCCTTTTCCATACGATCCGCCATGTTTGTTGTAGTCATGTGAGAAATGAGTAAACTGCTATTGGTTAATTATTTTGTCATTGCTCAGCACGTAGCTGCTGAGTTGAAAAATATCAAACATGTTTGATATTTGAGTTGAGGTTGTGTGAGGTGAAAAACTCGGAGAAATTCACATGCACACGATGAGCTACAGTAGTTAATAAAGTGCCGAGTACGCTCCACTACATCTTCATTCGAGGATTTATGTTAAACTAATCTTAATAGTAGCTTATACTAATTTTCTTCTCTAAAAC
>JAOBYK011017534.1:0-24104 GCA_025434845.1 Phenganax subtilis | reverse complement strand
GGTGCGAGATTTTACTTCCAGACACGCGTGTCTGGAAGTAAAATTTGGCTTCAGGCAAGTATAGGCATGTTTATATGGAGGTAGCCTTCCAGTTATATATAGAGTTCACTGGCTGGACATGACATGAAAGTGGACATTTTTAGTGTTGTGGCATTGTGGTTAGCCGCGCATGCGCGCGGCTACCCACAAAAAACAAAAAAAAAACACAAGGGCCATTTTTAAACTGCTGGCGCTGCTACGCATGCGCCGCAGTAAAAAGAAAATAAGCCTACTGCCTTCTACTGCCTAACATAGTAATTTGAAAACAAGGGAAGAAATGAAATTTACACTTCCACGTTTTCTGTTGTTCCTTAGTTTTCCCTATAAATTCCTTTTACCCCTAAACTGCACTCTGGCGGTTCTTTGTTCGCCTTGTTTAAAACAAACTTTGAATATAGCAACAAAATTAAAAACATGTCATGGGCAGTGTTCACTGTGATGACCAATGTCCTGTTGAGTGTGTTGGCTGCGGGAGCAGACCCAATGGAAAATCTTGGAAGTTTCTTCAAAATGATGTCAGAGACAGATGATGAATGCAAAATGTCATGCCCCAAAGGTGAGAGCATTAAATTGTTTACAACATATAATAAAGGCATATAATATGACATCCAATTTATTTACTTTACTCTGTCTAGTGCCAAACGATTTTGGTTGTCAGGGGAAAACTTCTGCTGTTCAATGTGTTAATCAACCATGAACATGCAAACAACTAGTGTGCTTATGTATTTTACTTTGTTTTGAAGCCACAGGCTGTGCTGTTCTTCTTGATACCAAGTAAAATAGTTAAATACTATTAATCAGAGAAAACTACATGTATAGTGATAAATAGAGTGAAATGAGCAGGGCGCATTACTATGGCATCACCATAATGGATGGGCTTGCTGGAGTAAAACAAATTTTGCATATATCTGAGTTAACTCATTAAGTGCGAGCCTACGAGTAAATAAGTAAAATTATACCTGGCATCTGACCGAGTAATGTCTATATGTAGGGTACACTGATGGAACTGGCTAAGTTAATATCCCCCTGTACTTAATAAAATAGTCTGACATCAGACACAGTAAAGTGTACATGTCAGTCAATGGGTTAATGAGTAGAACATTAAGTCTTGTGGGGTTTCTTTACAAGTTGCAATACCCAGCACTACATTTTGCAAGAAGCAGTAAAATCTCGCTCAAGCTCAGTGTTATTATTTCGTTACCAATTTCAAAGTCAAAATGTTCTTATTTGCTCTTTTGTTTTTATCAGAGGGTGTAAAATAAGATTGTCAGGGTTTGATAGAAAATTTTTTACAACATAGAATGGCATTGAAAATGAAAGACCCAATTTGACTCAAATGTGTAATACATTTCTTTTATCACATTTAAGTAAGAATTACAATTTCCCGTGGCCTCAGTGTGTTATTCTTTTTCTGAACTTTTTTGCAACTTCAGGCCAAATGTTTTTATTAGTTAAGTTTGTTCTTATAAAAATTTAATGATAGTTGGAAACAGCAAGGAACAGAGAACAGGTGAGGTCAGACCATTCCCCTGACTATCCTAGAATAAAGAGATTTTCCCCTTGTTGAATGAAATTTGCATTTTAAACAAATCATTCAATGTGGTGCTGATGACAGAATGTGGTGACTAAGCATAAAGTCTACTATAAAGTCTTGTACAGAAGAGGAATTACCCCTTGACAAGTTCCATTTGCCCTTGTGTATGACGAGAATTGACCGGGTTTTTTTTTGACAAGGAGGCCTGCTGAAAAGTTAGTCATGCTAGGCTTTTCAGCAAAGCTACCTACAAATCTATGTTTTCTTTAAAACCTGTTTGTCTTACACAGGAGCAACTAGACTAGTCAGGAAACAGGTTTCCTAGAGGCTCAGGACATTTTTACTTTCAGGGTTAGTTCCAGTTAGCAGACCTGATCATATTCCAGCAAGTAATGGCTGTGGCTCATTAGGGATCAAGGTTTGTTTCTACAAGATGTTGTTTCATAACAATAGATTCATTTATCATCTTTGGCAAAGAATTACAGTGGAATTACTACTATAGAAGTAGTGAAGCTTTACACCAATATTATATAGCATAAATTTAAATTGTATAATCAGAGAGCTGTACATATTTGTACCACATGACCGGTCGATTTTTTGCGGTATCACATCCCAGTGCTTTATTTCCGAGCTTGGGTTGGGACCACTGGTTGGGACATAAAATTTATCAAACTGTGATATCAAATTTATCTCATGTAACCTCTTGCGAGAGTTACTCGCCTCCATTCAAAACGTTGAAACCTTGAAACATGGCAGGAGCTATGCGTATGTGGTTCAAATTTTCGGTATATCATTTTTAGACCCTCTGCTCGGGGAATTGGGGGAAACTTTCCCTGAATTCCTCTCGCTCCGGGTCTATAAGTGATAAATATATCATTTGTCATTTATAGACTCTCCGCTCGGGGAATTGAGGGAAAATTTCCCTGAATCCCCCTCGCTCCGGGTCTAAGTGATAAGCATCTCCTTTAAGAATATAAACTCTAACAGCTGATAATTTAAAACTCTAATTAT
The DNA here is from genome assembly GCA_025434845.1 of Phenganax subtilis. Lineage (NCBI taxonomy): Eukaryota > Metazoa > Cnidaria > Anthozoa > Malacalcyonacea > Clavulariidae > Phenganax > Phenganax subtilis. The sequence goes on along the minus strand of JAOBYK011017534.1, from coordinate 21,520 downwards.
ATCAGGAATTATTGAAAACATTATTTACAAACAAGACCACCTAACTAGTACTATGAATCGTAATAATATAAAAAAAAAATAGTGATTAAAATAATCTCAACGCCCATGTGTACGACATATCTACGCAGTACGCACCCTCTCTTCTTCCACTTTGCTGAATCATCGTTCATGAAAAGGCGGCGTTGTAGAGTAGGAACCATCGAGAAAGATTTCTTTGTGTTGAAGTTACCAATTCCTGTCCTGGAAGAACTGAAAGTTAGCAAGATAAGAAAACTCCCATGTGAATAAATGGCTACTCATTTTTTCCTTGATGTTTTGTACAGTTAGATACAAGTATGTTTCCTGGCCTCGAGCGTTGCTGCGACTCACACGACAAATGTTATGATACTTGCAATGAAGACCGCGACAAGTGCGATTCCTCGTTTCAAACTTGCTTAAACAAAGTATGCAGAAACGTTCGTTCTTCTGAGCTGGCTCAGATGTGCAAGAGCGCGGGTGACATGATGCATGTTGCAGCGACTGAACTGGGTTGCGCGTCGTTCATACAAGCACAGAACAATGCGTGCGTGTGTGCTGTACACAAGCGTGGAGACAAGAATAAAGGGGGTGAAGGCAAAAAGGCTGAGCTTTAAAGTAACTGATTGAAATTGCCCAATACTTTTGCAGTAGGCTACTCAACCTTTGTGCAAACCTACGGAACATATTCAAGTTAAGAACTCTCCCCATCAACTCAGTCGTCGACCCTGAAGTCTGCTTTCCATACAGAAGCCGATGTCAGCGAAACACCCTTCCAATTGCTACTCTTGATCATTTAAGAAAATAATCTCTAGTAGACAAAAGATTCCTCTTCCCCAGTATTTGCAACGGCGCCGACATCGACGTCTACATGGAAACAGTTATTCGGTTCAGTGCTTGAAAATTTCAACATCTAAGGCACCGCTTACACGGGACTGGTTCCGCCCAGTGGCAACTTAAAGTTCAGCCTTATACAGACAAGTTTAGCGCCTAAAACAACAATGATAAAACATTATTAAACAAAACAGTGAGTCTGAGGCGTTCCAAGAGTAAAACACGACTGGAAATGGTGGAATGCAGGGCTGTGACTTTGCGAAACCAGTCCCGTGTGAACTTGCACGGCGCCTGAAGCACTTTTTTTCACGCTAGCATTTCGCTTGCCCCTGCGAAAAAACTTCGGCGGTTAGTGAAATTACGACGGTAACCTCATCAACTAAAACATTTTTTCCCAAAGGACCATACCAAATGATAGTCATGAATATTTACTGATGCTGCTAAAAATGATGGCATCGCCGAAATATTTCGCCAGCAACGAGCGAAATGCTGGTCTGAAAAGCGGCCTAAAGAAAACTGAAGAACAAATTGCTCTTGCACTTTTCCATGTGACTGTGTCTAAAGATGAGCAGAAGACTGTCCTCGCTAAACGTAAGCCATCTTAGATAGTGAGTGTTACTGAATTTTATAGAATTTTTCCAATCATGTAAGTTTAGTAAAGGCACGCAGTCGCCCATTGGGCGATATGATTTGGTTTATCAAACACTGGCTCTATTGGACTAAATCATTTGAATAAATTGAAGAATTTAATTACATTGAAATACCGTAGTATGTCAATACCTGTGTTGAAACTATTTCTAGTCATAAGTTAGGCCAACATTGGGCGATAGAGTCTATATGATACACTTTGCGCGTTGCGATCATCCAATCAATCTTGAAAGAATTCTATAATTTTTCAAGTTTGTTCACCATAAATTTGATCTCCCAACCGGTGATTGTGTGCCTTTCAGTATGATTGGAATGAGTATAAATGTGAGATGCACCTTCGCTTCAGGGAATGATTAAAATCGGAAACGGAAAGCGAGCAGAAAGCCTAGGTTTACTTTCTAAAACGACGAGTAGTAACACTAGTGGACCTTCTAACCAAGCACGACGGATTTTGAGTTAGACGTCAAATTTTACTCCAATTTTTTTCCAAAATGGCAAAAAATTCTTATCATGCGGGGTAGTAAACTTCTGATGAAGATATTTTTCCGGTTCGCCAGCTTTCGTTTTCTCATTCTTCAAAAGTATCACCACAAACAATCTATTTCTTTGTCATATTTTCTTTTTGGATCTCGAGGAAATTCTTCGTGCGCGCTGCAATAATAGAAGCCATTTCCTTGAAAGGTCTTTGACTCTCTGATGGCGTTTTAGGGATTCCAAGAATTCGGCGCACTCGAGGGAATTTTAGAGAAATATTCTGAAACAATCCAAAACTCGCGGATGCACTCCAATACAACGACATTGCCTATATTAAAATAGGGAAATGCTGTTTTTATTGTAATGTCTGAAAGATCAAACACGATATAAACGTAGCCGAACCGCTATAGGGCGGTCACCTTCAGGAATGGCCGCTCAATCCAGGAGATCTGAAATCACGAAAAAAGACTAGGACTAGTTGTAAAATAAAAATCCATTTTTCGTTTAAAAAGAGATTTTTTCTTACGAAGTACATGGCAGTTTGTTCCGAAATTTGCAATGGACTTGTTTTTCTCTCCACCGAACATATTTCTGGAGTTTCAGTTAATCTCATGAAGGGAGAAAAAGGAAGACGTGATCAAATACAGCAAAATGGATTTCTATTCAGTTGCATGTTATAGTCTTTTTACTCACGGCCATAGCGGTTTCGCATCGTTTGCGAAACACCGTATTTTGATATGGGCAAGAAGAAGAAAATCAATCAGTTTGGCTATAGAAACTTCCTAAAATTAGTAAATTGCGAGCTTTAGTTGCGAGATGTTGTAAAATGCGAAAAATACCAGGAAAATACCAATTTCCGCAGCATGATAGAAAAAAATATACAAAATTGCCAATAGTCTATTTTTCACATTATACAATATTTCAGAACCAAATTAGCAAGTTTACTAATTTTATGACGGTCTCTCCGACTATGGTGATATTTTCGCGCAAGTCAAACTGGGTTTGTGGCTGCTTGATTGAGGTAGCCACTATAATGTAGTACTCTTTAGGCGAATTTCGTGTGGATGGCATTTCGTTTCATTTAAATACCGTTCACACGAAACCGGACGAATTCGGGATAGGCTGCGTACTTTTACTACAACAGCTGCGTCGACAGGGAACACTGAAACCGGAAGACTTTGCGACCCAAAAAAATTAGGTCTCGCCGTTTACCAAAACGTCCGTAATTCGAACGGCTTCGTTTGAACAAGTAAAAACGAAGAACATTTCAGCCATCAGCTCAATTTTCGCATCATCTGGGGTCGCTGCTTGGGTAGCCGTGACCGCTTAATGGAGTAAGTCCTTGAACAAAAAAACTTGTCTATAGTTATTGTATTACATATATTGTGCACTTGAAGTAGAGGTTCGGCTCTCTCATAAAAGTGATTATTATGCAGCGGACAATGACACATTGAGGAGGATGTTGATCACGGGATCATATCACGCAGATTCAAAAAGGTGGAAAAGTTCCTTCAAGAGGATTTAACAGCACTACTTGTTCTTTTTGTGAATAATAAACAAATTTTCAGAAAAAAGCTTTCCGTGACTAGGAGCTAGTCGATTAGGCCCGGTTCAAACGTCGAACTTTTCATGTGCCGAATCGAATGCAAATGAGCCCAAGTCTTTGTTTAGGCTCATTTGCATTCGATTCGGCACATGAAAATTTCGACGTCTGAACCTGACGCCTTAACTTCGTGTAGGCGAAATTTCTTTGGGACAGCTGGGAAAAGATTTGTGAAGCACCCCTTTATTACTCCAAACAGTTGAATTACTAAAGTGATCAATATGAAGAAACATGGTTGTTATATGGTCGTTGTTTTTCGTTCATGTACATATTAAATGTCCCACGCTCACGTAAACCGTCAGGAGACAGTCGTATTTTGTGACGTTGACGTAACGCACTCTTATCCAATGAAACGTCCCAAAAAAGCAGATTTTGGCACTTGCTATATAATAATATCCACTATTGATCACCATAAATTTAACACTAACAGAGAGCTCTATTCTTATTTCGAACCATTCATACTACAGTGCGTATAAAAAAAAACGGAACATAGATTTGCGTACACATAAATTAATTTGGTGTATTTCAAATTCGGTTAAGCTGCGTCTCCCATGAGAACAAAGTAAAGGGAAAAAATTTAAATAATAAAAGCACTGTTTAAAAAGTTTTCTGCGAGCAAAACCGTAATATTTTGTACGTTCTACTATGTGATTTCTATAAATGTTTGAACTGCATCAAAGTAATTTGAAATTCATGCATAAATTCGGTTCCCTTTTTTTTGAGACACATGGTATACTAAAACTGAGAAGCAGAAAATACTATACTTACTGCAGGTACCTTGAGAGCAACAGCAATCATACAAAGAGACAATAATCGAAACATCATTGTGATTGTTCGTTGTTTTAAATCAGGATTCTTTCTTTTAAGTGCGTGAAGCTGCATTGAAAACAAAGAAAATATTTTGGGAATATATATGACGTAATTGAAAGCCCTAAATCCACTTTCCGTGTTTCCACCATGCAGTGAAATGTACATATATCTGGAACGCTAAGTCAGGGGGGGAAATTGAAGCCAATTTTGTGCTCATTTTGCAGGTAGACCCAGTCCTTTTTCAAATTTAAAAAAAAAAATTAGCATTTTTATATCCAGAAAGTTTGGAACTTAAATCTTGCACTAGTCTTGTAAAATGCATTTAAACTTAAAGAGTGACAGTTGAATTTACATTGTATGTAATAAAATTTGACAAAAATATACTGTTATCAAAAAAGTTACAAAAAATCCGCGCGATTTTTGCCGTAAATTCTGCGGTTTTAAAAGTTTGGGATACACTTAAGTGTTTAAACCTCCAAAATAGGATAGTGCTATCTTAAATACACTTATTTTCAAAGTTTCACAAAAATTGAGCCATTAGCCAAAGAAAAAATAGTGTTTTTATAGTGAAAACACATATAGCCAATACAAAAATATATAGTCATTTCCGGGGGGAGATGACAAAATGCTAGAGCTTCGGCTGGCTTCATGTATTTATAGACGCTTTCTTATGGAGTTAGCGTTCCAGATGTATTTACAGTTCAGTGGTTTCCACGTATTAGCCACTTTAGAATGGACTGGGGCCGAATATACAGGTCAAAATAAGTAGGTGCACAAAGTCTACAATAGGTTATAAAGGGTATGCCAATAAGGTAAGTCTCTGAAAATTGCTTACTTTATATAAAGTATTATTCTTCGGGGGACACCGGACAGCGTCTCAGTGAACTATAAACATGGAAGGCTGACTTCAGACAATTAAGTAAGCCAGAAGGTGAAGTCAAAGATGGCGGAAATTGAAGGCATTCTTGTGCATCACTTTCAGTCACCTTACTGACGCAGCCTCATTAAAAAGTCGACCGAGTGGGTAAGCGAACTGAAACTGACGCAAAAAAATGTGTTGAAGTTTCGCCATGTTTGGCTCCGCAATATAAGCTGCAATCAGCCTTCCATCAGTTCCATGAACATAGTTCACTGACGCGTCTCTATTTGTGTTTCCATTTAATTTATTCTGATTTTAATAATGGCGTAACTGAACTTTGTTCACCCAAAATGGAGCTTCAAGGCGAAACCTAAGCCCCACTTACCCTATACCGGATTGCTATCGGAGCGGCTCATATTTTGCAACTATCAACGCTCTATAAAGATTTTCTATAAAGATTTCTAATGGTAATGACACAAAGAAATATACAATATCTGTCAGCCTAGTCAATATTTGCTGGTAATTATTGCTCCTTAACAGCAAACGAAGATATCGTGACGAGTGAATCCGGTATAGTGAAAACGGGCCTCTAGATAGTTATAGTTGCCCGGCGAATTATTGCACATTTGGCCATTTCAAAGGCTTATTGTTAACAACGATACTACTCATTTAAGTTTGGTCTAACTTCGCGTGTCTGCTAACGCTGATCTGCTGTTTCAAGTGAAAAGTATTTCGGTGGAATTGTGTCGTTTTCAAAAACTGCGGCCGCCGACCATTATCAGTTTCTGGAGTGGCATAAAAGAGTTGTAAATATACGCGAGAAAATTAAGACAAACAAAGAAATGCAAAAGATTGCATGCAATAGGATTTTTAGGGTTGCGTGGTTATCACAAAACACGAATCCAGATGGAAAAACAAGCAAACATGAAAACACATTACAGACAAAATATGGACAAATAAATAATACAACGAGGATGCGCAGAGAGTGGAATATACGGATACAGGCAGATAGTAGAGAGCCCGTTGAACGACACGCATTAAACGACACGTGAAGCAAAATTTCAAGACATTAAGGCGAAAATAACATAGCTACAGCTGGGTTGAAATAGGAAGTCAAGGCTACGCTTAGACGAGAGAGAATTTGCACAGCCCGAAAACAAATTCAACTGTTTGGCGACCGTGTTTAATCTTGAAACTTTTTCATGCACACAGGCTTTGTTCGGTTCTGTTGCATTATTGTACCGCTCTAAACTGGTCTAGAATGGTCTCGTCTCCCATATGGCAATTTTATTCGGCCGATACCAACTTTGTTGATGAAACTCAGACAAAATATCGGAAAAAGCCGAGTTTGAGGCGGTTACAGACGAGGAAGTTTTCCTGTGACTAGTTTTACTTACCATAAATGATCGATTAAGCGCTGCATCTCCAACGAAACTAATCTAACAAGCACCACAGTCGAACAAGCGCCGCGGCTGCAATTTGGGATTTAATAAATTAATGCAATATAACACGATGGGGGAGACTAGATCACATTGAAATAAGCGCGGCAATCAAATAAGCACCGCAGTTTAGTAAGCGACGCATATTCAACTGATAAAATTTAATAAGCACTGCGGCGCTTAATCGATCATTTACGGTAACAAGTTTTATGTTTCCGTGTGTATGCACAACTTTGCCAATTTTACTAATTTGTGTGGAAAGTTATGCATACACACCAGTGAACTCAATAAAACTGGAACGATAACTCCAATTGCAAAGCCCGATTATTGAATGAAGTCAATTTTAAAGTCAAAGTTGGGAGCTGCGCAATTAAAATTCTATAAATATTCAGTTTCAAAAGGACTAAGGCGAGTCTTGAGGAGTGGGAAATTTAGCGGAAGGCCTGCTTTTGAGCGAAAAAAGACAGGAAACATGGAATTTTTAAACAAAGGATTCAACTTGAGAAAATCAAACCTGGCTTTCTGGATAGTTCAAAGCTAGTGTTCTACATCAACCACCAACGAAAACTGCGAGAGTATCACTAGTATAAAAAAAATATTTCGTCTCAAATTTTCGCTGAAACTATTTTTCATTTTTAGCAGTCAAAAAATTCTTTAAAATCTCACTGCATACCCTCAAAATTTTTGGTACATGAAATTTCCATCTATCTAGAAGATATATCGCTCCTAACCGGCTCTAGAACACGAAGTTGAAGGGTCAAAAAGAGCGTTCAAAAATAGGTCATATTTCGGTGGCTTGGCCTTCATGGCGGCCTTCAATTTGGCTTCAAAGATGGCGGCGATGTTATCGTTCCAGTCTTTTTAGAGTTCACTGGTACACACCAGCAACTAAAACTTGTTAAACTTGCTCGTGTGTAACCGGCTATGTTGCTAGAAATATTGGCAAAATTGAAGGATTTGTTTACGCTAAACCGATCTAGTCTGAGTAAGCCGACTAAAATCGGTCCTCGTGTGCACCAGTCTAAAACTAACTGTTACAGCGAACAATAAAAAAAAAACTGTGAAGCGAACTCAGCAGCCAAGGAAAACGACTCCCAGGTGCTTTTTAGGGTATATGGTTGAGATAAAACGGAAATACGGATAGACGCACGAAACTGACAAACAAAACGCCAAAAATCAAGCCAGTTTTCCACAACGCAAATTTTTTCGTGCGAAAAATAAATCTTGCAACGTGATTGGTTCGCTTCAGAGTTTCTCCCGGCGAAATATCTCTCGAGCCAATCACACACCTTGATTTAGTTTTCGCTCGAGCAAGTTGGCGTAGTGAAAAACAGATTTAACTAATGGATATCCGCGTTCAGCTTTTTAGCAGACGCCAGTACCTCGATATTTGCGAGATTTGCAAGACCCAGAAATACTGGCAGGATTCCCGTGTAGTCGGGTACAGTAAGATCTGGGAACCAAAAAGCGCCTTCTTTCGACATATCAGGATGAGGCTGGAATGGATTCGAACCTGAAAAAATACAACAGAGATCTATAGATTCATAGATATAGGAAAATATGGAAATGAAGACGTTCATATGTGTACTGCACGAGGCTGTGGTTTTTAGAAAAGCTAAACTTCATACCATTGGAATCCCATCTGAATGTTCCACTTAGATTTCTTAATGCTAATGACAAAATGATCCACAGTGGCAACTGCACCCATGGCAGGGTATAGAGTTTGATGGGATTGCATCCATTAGTCCTGTATAAATCATACGTGTATTTCCGGAGCTAAGAAAAGAAAATGTTTCACATTTCAATCGAAAGAAAACCTGCACACCCTTTCCCTAAAGGAATCAAGTCGAGCGTTAAAGACGTCATTCCATGCGATATTTGGAGGGTGACAACATTTATAATTATGTGATCTTGCTAAGGTGAATTGACGGGGCAAGAAAAGTATTCAACACTATATTACTATGGATTTTACCACGGTCTGTAACCTTGGTTTATTTATGGCGGTAACAGGTGCAGTACGCCGTGCTAATGTAACAATACAATGCATTACACTGGTTAACATAGCCAACTTGTTGAAAACTCGATGAAATTTTTGTCCAGTAAAATCCAAAACACCCTGACCAACCCACAAAATCCAGAAAAATCCACAGTGTAGTAGAGTTGTGCGGTTAACCAAAAAGTTCGGTTCTTTTGGTACCTTATTTAACACCGACAAAGTAGATGGAAGAGAACCAATAGTTGCAATTTAAATTTTCGTTTAACACCCGCCTGATTCCAAACTGTACTGTTTGGGAAATGACAAAATGCAAAATATTCACCGTACTTAGCGCACCAATAGGTGATATTTTAGCTACTATAGTGGTAGTAATTGTTGTGTACTTATTTTTAGTTTTTTTGAAAAAGGATTACTCCCTGTTGATAAATAAATTCAATTTCTTTTACTATTTACAGTCTTCTGACTGAGAATGTACAAATTTACAATGGTATAAGTTCATCTAATTAGCAAAAATGCTTCAAGCATAGCCATATATGACTTAATAAATTTGTTTTCTCTTTTGAAAACAACCGAACCGAACCGAGGTTTTTTCGTTCCAAAAAATCGGTACCGGAACCGAGATATTATTTTTGGAACCGCATAGCTCTACAGTGTAGAGTTCGTAGAAAATTCCGCTAGACTCCATTAAACATTCCCTAAAAATGCCAATAAACACTCCGAAGTCCACAAAATTTGAGAAGATCTCTAAAGTCCGAAATTTCGCTTACAAAGTAAAAACAGCCTATAAGAAAAGCCGCGAATCTTCAAAAATGAGAAAATTTCGTATGCACTTTTTGAAGCAACCTATTCTCGTTTTTACTGACCTGTTTCTTGTACACTTTATTAGCAGCCTGCGATGACAATCCCTTGCTCCTGCTCTCGACTGTTACACGATGCTTCAATGCTTCAGTCAGCTCTTTTAAAGTAGGTTGAAGTAGTTCTATCTTAGTGATTAATTTGTTTTGATAAACAGCCAAAGGTAATGTAATAACAGAGCGTAGCCCAACACAAGTAATTACTATGGTGCACCACCATGGCAAATGAGTGTAGCAATGTACAGACTCTAGGCAACTCTGAGCCACTGATATTGGCAAATAATCTACATGACTTTGCTCAGCAACTGTACTTTCTGATAAATGACGTCGTGGAAGCAGGGGTGAACAAGGCAGATAACCATGAGATAATTTCTAAAAAAAAACTTCTATAAGAAAACTTTTTATGAAAAATACTTGAAATAAATTCCTGTTCTCCTATCAAGGGGTGGAACTGGACTTAAGGGGAGGGGGTAGTTGACATATACTCTCCTTTCAACCGAAAGTGGCCAAGAGTCACATAATTTTCAGACAATGTATCACCAAACGCCACAGACTGTAGTGTTGAAGAAAACTTGGGAAGAGTGAATATTGGTAAAAAAGTTACATAATACATTGTGAATGGCCTTAATAATGTATTGTGTCTCTCTTTCATGAGTAATGTCAGGCATAAAGGTTTGTTTTCATTACTCACAGGCACATTGTGATGCTAGCTAGGCGATGTTTGCATTACAACGGATGCTGAGTATTGCAAACCGTGTAAAACTCCTATAAAGTGCTTGTCGTAACGCGCCGACAACTCTGGCCAACTGTTGCAGACTATTGTGGGAAAACAAAACAGTTCGTTTTGGCGAGTGGCGCAAACATGTCTAACTACGAGTAATGAAAACCAGCCCTTAGACAGAAAGAACTAAATGAGTATGGTGCATATTGGCGCACATCACAGCATGATCAAGCCTACCGGTACTGTACGTCTACTCTGTGATTCTTCAGAGTGATGAATGTGGCTCTATATATTGTTTATACAATTATAGAGGTGACATGTTTTCCGAATAATCACAATAGTGATTTCATCCCTTGATCACAATCTCAGCAGTCTGTTATCTGATATTTTGTTTTCCAAAAAATTCATATGCCTTACCCCCCCTCCTTTAACCAGCTTTCCCTATGGACACAGACTAAAGCCCGTTCTCCACTACGCGAATTTGTTCGTGCGAATTAGAAGAAATCTGGCAACGTGATTTGCTAGCAAAATAATTTGCCGTGAAAATGTTGAAAACGAGCCAATCACGTTGCCAGATTTCTTCTTCGCACGAACAAATTCGCGTAGTGGAGAATGGGCTTAAAGGCTAACAGCTGTCCAACTTAGTCTTCAAGCCTGTGACTTTGACATAAGTGGCCACCATTATCCTAGCAAGTGCCTTAAACAGAGACCGTTGCTAGGATAATGGCCACCATTGAAATTGCAGGAAAATCGACTTATGCAATTTCGGGGCAGTCGGTCATCTGTTAGTCCCTCATCTGTGCTCTGGATAACATTGACAGGTGCATAACTAACGCATTATTAAGTGTTAACCTATAAAATGCCAGTTTCCCCCGACATATAAAATCATCTGGTATAAGATAAGGTAAAATATGTAAGCAAGAAGCTTCAGGTGCATTACCAGTCGACAGGTCAACAAGGCAGATACATGTAGTTTAGTCCGCAGTTCTAACAACTGGAGATGTAGATTCCTTGTCAGGGTGCAACTTCAGCCATATTTCATGGGTAAACCAAGCTGCCTGCTATGCTATATTCTCTTTCTAACCCACTAACCGGTGATATCATCATAAAGCATTCCGGTTCATGTATGGTTTACTTCACTCTGCCTGATACCAGATGATTTTACTTGTCAGGCTTGCAGCTAAAATAACTATAGAAAGTTGCAAAACACCTTTGCTTGACAATTTATACAACTTACGTTGAAATTGTACTTTCCAGCATAGACTTGGAACCGAGAAATTCGTCTTAGCATTTCATATCCGATTTGTCAGAGCATTATTTCTTATGTACCTCTTTTATTTTAAAAAAACTTCTAAAAGATTTGAAATTTGGGAGCGGGAAGTCATGTTTGAATTTCCTATAGTGTTTCCACATTGTTTCCGCTTTTGCTGAGAAATGTCGATCATTTGAAAAGAAACTTTATTTCAAAGTTGAAGATTAGAATATTGGTAAATTAGCAACGAGAATTATTCATATTTTGCAATTTACGCTTCGTAATTAAGGAATTAACGAAAATATTTGCAATGAAAGTGAAAAGAAATACCTCAGAGAGTTTTTGATATGGCTGGAAAGCAAAACGGACGAGCGAACACTTTGAAATATTCAATATATTTGAGTATTTTTTTGGGATACTCTGTCGTTTACTACAACAGAAAGTCCTATGGCTCCCTAATTCCAACCCTATTAGGATCTCAGTACCTAGAAGAAAGTGAGCTTGGCTTTATTTCGAGTTGTTTTGCGTTCAGTTATGGTTTAAGTAAATTTGCCAGTGGAATCTTATCAGATAAACTTCAACCACGCGAGTTGTTTTTGGTAGCTTTGATTGGAACTGCATTGTGTAACATTTTTTTCACATTCATTCAAAGTGTGATATTTTTATCCAGTATCTGGTTCGCAAATGGTTTAATTCAAGGCCTAGCTTGGCCTCAGTGTGCTAAATTGCTGAAAATATGGTTCCAACCTGGTGAGGTAAGTAATGTACCAATAATGTTTAAAGCTGTGTAAGTTACACTACTGGCCCACACCTGGCCAAGACATGGCTGTGACCTAGGTGTAAAAAGGTTTCACCCGACCCGGACCTGGCTTGCACCCAGTCTAGGCCACTATTTTCAGGTCAGTATCGAAAGGTGGCCCGGACCTAGCCTACACTAAACCAAGACTTGAGTGTGAACACGTTTTACTGCCTCCTGGCCTGGACCAGACTTCGTTGTCAGCGGAATGTTCATTATCATGCCGTGTGAACGCAACAAATTTTCCTTCAGCCAGACCTGGGTCAAGGCCTGGCCAATCATAGGCTTGTAGTGTAAACACCGCTTTAAAAGGCTGATTACATGGAACATTTTCAACCCTGGCCTGAACTCAGCTCTGTTAGCTGGGCTGAAATTTCAACCCTGCTTTACTACGAAACGCTACTAAAATACAGTGCGTGATTACATGACAAAATTTCAGACTCGGGGTTAAGATTTCAGCCCAGCTTGAACTATGCAAGCTGAAATCTCAGCCCAGTGGGTTAAACTCAGTTCCCAGGTTAAAAATTTGTCCTGTAATTGTTTCGCCCCAGCGCTGTAGTAATTAGAGCAAGCGTGGTCCGATAGTTGTCATAATGAAAATAGAGGAGACGTTGTACGAGGAAATAGATAGAATGCTGTAGAAAACTTTTTGAGGGGGGTTTCAGCTTGCTTTGACCGACAGACCTCACCCACCTAAAATTTATGAACCATTTCTATGTGTTGTTTTGTTCAGTAGGCCAGATGCTCCCTTCGTCCTGGTTTCACATCACTACCACCCCCCAAGAGCCCCCAAACCATTCTTGTAAAAGTCAATATTTGCAGTCATATGTGAAGGTGGTGACACAAGCAATCTTAGCACTCAAATTTCACTCATTTATTATTAACTTTTTGAGACAAAATTACTTGTGCTGAATCAAAATATATAGGCTACTCTGTCTATAGCCTACTAACAAAATCCAAAACGAGCTGTCAGTGTTCCATAATTCTCTGGACATATCTGTTACGGCCAGTTGGATGAAGCCCATTTAGCTTAAAGGCCCATTTACACAGGCAATTTTTGCTGTGATTTTTCGCTTGTTGAGCAATGTGATAGAGTAGATAACTGGTGAACATACTTGGTCCAACAACTTTGGTAATGCACTCGCCAGTCGACCTACTCAATCACATACGCTAAAAAGAGAAAAGTTGCAGCAAAAATCGCTGGTGTAAACAGGCCTTAAATGGTGGATAAGTTCAAAATGTAGAGGTCATGTTTATGTATTCTTTGAACAACAAAATAGAAAGTTTCTTAACTGAATACAATATACTTATGTCTTTACACATAATTTTATTGCATCAGATTTCATATGAAAGTTATAATTAGTAGATGTGTGGGAGTGTTTTTCCATTTTAACTGAATCCACCATTTAAGCTAAATGGGCTTTGTACAACCAACCCCAATACCACATATACTATCGGCAGCACTATCGATGTCATGATTGAAATCGCCAAAGCCGAAGAAAAATTATAAGTAATACTTGATGAGTTGCTAGGATTTTATCAAATTTTGTTAAACATAATTTGGGTTGAACAAGATTTGACTTAAATATTATATTAAGCAGCCAGTTGCTCAAAGCTGGATTAGCTTTTAAAAACACTAAGTAACTGACTGTTCTTCTGTATGTTTATTAGCTTGAAAACTTTGCCACTTAAGACCTCTTTTTATCCAGATGAAATTTGTCGAGAATTATTTCCAAGTGTACAAGAAGCTAAAACTTTGATTCAAGATTTAGATTAACCCCGGTTTAGCTAAACAGCTTTTGAACAACCAGGCTGAGAATGATAATTCAGACATCAGCTTGGCAAAGATTACCTGCTTTTGCAGATGGCACTGTTTTCTGTCTGAACCATTCTCAATATGCTGCTAGCCTCATCCAATGATTCCTAAGTGGGTACAAGTGTCATTTAGGACACTTTGTGAGTACTGCCATGGCCACTTAATGGAAGTGGCTTTTTAATACAGCGTTTTGGGTTCTTTAGATTGGCACTTATTGGAGTTTACTGACGGTTGGTGGTAACGTCATTGCCGGCCTTTGTCCCTTAATCACCATACACGTTGTTTCACATTACCAATGGCAATACGCTATGTTAATACCCGGTGTTCTGGCCATATTATGTGCTCCAATGCTTTACAAGACAATATATAATTCTCGAAAAGAGGCGGGACTTACAGTTGTTGACAAAGGGCACAACTCCACCGCGGAAATAAAACCAGTTCAGCAGGCAAGTTGGAGTAAAGTACTGGCCCAAATTTTACGTAGTCCATTTTTATGGGTGCTTCTACAAGGAGATTTCTTGACAGCTGTATTAAAGAATGGAATAAGTGATTGGATTCAGATTTATCTTCTTCAAGATAAGAAGCAATCTCAGTCAACAGGTACAGTTGTTTGTGTGAAGACCGTATAATTTAAGGTAATTCTAATTTTGGTGGTTAGTGTGCCTCAAGTACTTTGTCCGATTTTACTATAAATATTGATGTATGCTCATCCTTCAGTTCTGAGGACGTAGGATTGAACTGGCAAACACCGAGGAGCCGCTTCAAAAACAAAAATATCATAATTCTTGTGCATAAAGTTCGAAATAATGAGAAAGAAATAATGAGAAATAATGAGAAAATCTTTGCATGCCTTGCACCGTTTAGTACGAAGTATGCCTCAAGGCTTCAACGAGTCATAGGGCTTGAGCATAGGAGTTGTCATTCCTGATATATTTATTTACTTCAATGGTCGTACGGAGCTATCATCTGATACACTCTAGTAACATTGCTTTACTTAATTATTGTATCTGCGCTTGTTCTAATCAGGGCTTGTGCAGCTATGATCCTATCGAGGGCGAACGAGCAAAGAAAACATTAAGCTGACATTTTTTTCTTTTTTAAGTTTTATTATTGTACAAAAATATTTGAAAACGATTGCCCTATCAAGGTTCGTACAGATGCCTGCTTTTCAAAGGGTCCTTTATACACAGTACTACCCACACTCCAATACCTTAATATACTCTGATCACACTATTACATACAATGGCACATTATTATTACAGAATAACTCTAATTGAAATTAATGCAAAGAAACACGGTAGAATTGAGTTTGCTGATGCCTGTGCGTTTTTCTTTTACTGTAATTGCTACATTATTTCACAATGATTCTCCAGAGTAGCTCTTTTTCATAAAATTAGTTTTGGGCTTACCAACGACGTAATTCACCATAACGAAAAAGATGGGGGATGTACACTTTACCAGCTTGCGTTGCGGTCGGAAATCGTTTAAAAAAGCTAAGTGACGTCTTTAGACCGGCAGGCATGATACAAGACGTTAATGTTTTCGTTGGGTTAAAATTTTGTAACACTTGGTGTTTTTCTTGTCATCTTTTTTCACTCATTTATACCTTAAGCCTGCAATACATTCTGGTCAAATGTACGTGTCACCATCTTTTTCGTTACGGTCAATTGTAATTGTAACTGCGCAATGAATATCGAAAATTAGTTTTAATTTCAAATATGTCCATTAAGGATTGTGGTCATTTTCTGATTATTTCTAACTTTATGCTCAAGAATTATGATATTTTCGTGTTTGAAGCGGCTACTCAGTGTGTGCCAGTTCAATCCTTTTAGTACGTCCTCGGAACTAACTTTACAAGTTTCGCTTCGTAAGATATCGTTTTTTCTTCAAGCGCAGGCAAAGAGTGGGCGGCGAGCTATATTATTTTGCTTGTTTTGAATCATAGAAATTAAACCTTCACCATGTTTTGCTTTTTTTGTATGCATTCTAGACTCTCTTTGGGGTTTAGGGGCTAGTTTATTTAGATGTATTCTCACAGAGTAATTGAATTTAATAACAAAATTGAAGAACCTGTTTGGGTCACTGTCTACGTTACTAAAAAGCTAAGCGAGCGGAAGTCGCATATCTTAAAGTTTTCTCTTTCAATTCTTCCCTCCAGCTTTAGAATATCACGGGTTTTGATGATAACTTATATTTAGAGCCTTTTCTGAAGTATACTTTACTTTAAAAAATTACTGAGGCAATTTGCTGTTTTTCAATTATACGGAAACCAACTCATTTTATCCCAGTAGAAGGCAAAATTTCGCTTGACCAATCAGATGAAGTTTTGGTTGAAGGCCATGTATAGAAACCAAGCTTTAGGCCACGATTCGAAATGAATATTTTCCCGCGTATTTGCAAATTCATAGCGCAGGAATATTTAAGTTTACGTGAAAATGTTTTTAGGCGATTAGCCTGTCAGAAAGCGAGAATGTAATACAATGAATATTAAATTACTACTTTTGACTTTGCATGTTTCTATCTATATCATTTTTAGCTGGATTTGCTGTAACTTTCTTTGAGATCGGTGGTATACTTGGGAGTTTTTTGGCGGGCATTATCACTGATTTATGGATGCAAAAGGTAACAAATATTTGTAGAATTTCATTACGGAGGGAATTAAACAGAACTAGATCGCAACTCCGGTTTGAGCTTACCTGTGATCAGGCAGAGCCGCATTAGATCTTCACAATAGCGCGTTTGACGTTAAACACACGTGTTTGTGTAGCAAGATTTCCTCGCGACTGCAATCGTCGGAGGGGACGTGGCAAGTCTGTTTAGCTCACTGAAATGCCTGAATTTTTTGCAGTTCTAAATAACTTAAAGTGACAGTGTTGACAACAATATTTGCGAGAGAGCAAGTGAAGATAGTTGCTTTTCTGCTTGATAACATTGCAACCTAGCTCGCACCCAGGGTCATTGTTTGACTTGAAAGTGGGAAATAGCGCTGCGATCGGCCGTTAGGTCTCTTTCCTTCTGATTCGCTGCATCCATTTATTAAATTATGCAAAATTTTTGAAAGATTATATAATTATGCTAGAAATATGTATTAGTATGTAGTAATATGTAATAATACAATACTATGTAGTAATAACGAAAAAACATCAATTAAGCGTTTGGCACGAAATCCAGTGTGTAGGCTATGTTGTGAACTCGTAGAATGTGCGCATGAAGTTTTTGTTTCAATACTGAGTTGACTCAAGAAGTAGGCAATTTCCTATAAATTATGAAAAAATACAAATTTCTGCATAAAACAACTATGCCTTTTTAAAAAAACGTTTATGTGAAAGTGAGTTCCAAAACCAACGACATGAATCACGCGAAATAAACTTTGTTTTGGTCGTGCATGAGAAAACTGACTATTGCTTTATACTGTGGGCTTTAAACTTTAGGTGGGGTGTAGCGTTCTAGTAATATATTCAGTTCAATGTGTTCTTCACCTAGCTCGCCGTATACCTAATTAGTATAGTTTATAATGAATAGAAATTTCTGAGAAAACGAAGCAATATAGCTTTTGCTGTTAGCAACCATTGAACTAAAAAAGACCTATCTAAGGACCGAAAAAGAAGTCTTTGTGTAGTTCAATATGAGCCAGCAAAGACCTCGTGAGGGACAAGTAAACTTGATATCCTTTAAAAGAATACGAAATCCCTTTATCTCAAGCAATGGACTTCACAGTTCATCACTATGTAACAGTAAAACAAAAACATCCAGGGGCAGATACAGAATTTCGAAAAGGGGGTTCGAAAGGGAGTTCGAAAAACATCCAGGGGCGGATACAGAATTTCGAAAAACTATTTAAATGCCAAAAGGCTTTACACTTAACAAACAAATCCACTAGTTTGTCAATAAAATTAGCTGGACTGTGTCATTACAATTTTTGCACTCTTCGAGAATTCAAAGCTACTTTAAAGCCAAACAAGCCTTATGAACGGCCTGCATAATTGGCATTCATGCAGTGATGAATCTAATGATATGCGCTGTACTTCACAGGCGTTTCACTTATGTAATCAGAAATGAGATACGTGGAAGCGACTATTGTGATGTGCATATAAAACAGCCAATTTGAATATTTCCCCCATTAAATGCCGCCATCTTAGTAAGTTCGCACACGTGTCGATGTTTTTTTTATTATAATTCAGTAAACCAGTAGAGACCACAAAGCATGAAAGTTTATGGTGACCAATGGAAATCTGTTTTCCAGCTTTCCACAATCGCACTAACGTCATTGGGCAAAATTAGTGACGAACGTTCTTTGACAACTATTAAACAATGGACCTTTAACCTTATAGACAAAATTTCAAAAAAATTTGAACTAGGAAAATCTTTTACCACAGTCTGAAAGAGCATCCCGAATTTAGTAAAACTGCCAAGTTTGGATGCGAAATGTTGTAAACTAAGGAAAATATAGCCGTGCAAAGTTGGCAAATTTTGTATATTTTTCTATTACGCGCGGGAAATTAATACCCCGTTGGAGAACTTGGGTATCTATTTCCTGCGCGTAATAGAATAATATACAAAATTTGCCAACTTTGCACGGCTATAGTTTCCTTATTTTACGACATTTCGCATCCAAACTTGGCAGTTTTACTAAATTCAGGATGTTCTTTCAGGCTGTGGTAAAAGATTTTCCTAGTTCAAACTTTTTTGAAATTTTGTCTATAAGGTAAAAGGTCCATTATTGAATGAAGTTAATTAAGCGCAATACGAAAATGAAGGCCAAGGTTTGTGTTTCCTGCCATAGCACAAACCAATGAAGAACTTAATAATTCTTCCTATTTATTACGCGAAAACTGAATTCAATAAGTGTTTTATTATTATCGTTCATTTAAAAAATATTTGAATATCAGTTTCCCCAAGTTCTGCTAATCTGAGGAAGTTATTTCTCTTGTTTTTCATGATGTTTTGTTTTTGAGGTCGTTAACCTTTCGCTGGCGAGAGTTGCGTGCGTGGATGATGATGTGCGTGGAATACTAATGCAGGATAGATATATTACGCGGTGGTGCGAAAATATGAATGTTGTTTAAACCGTGAGAAATAATATTCATATATATCTACAAGCCGCCGTGTAATGTTCTTTTTATTATAAGAACACAAGTTGAAACGAAAAAGCCGAGAAGCTGCCATTGTTGATAACAACAAATTAAGTCGCGACGGTCCCGCGAGGAAACATACGCGTTACTTTTTTTCTCTTATTTCTCAAGTGAAATATGGAAAATATGAGTGTTTTAATTTCTGGTAAAACACCCATGTTTGTATAATAAATCCTTTCCACATCAGTATGTCATAAGATCAAATATAGCAGTTAATTGATGGCTCTCGGCCAATGAAACATCATTTTTGTGTATGAGTTATAATTTCCATCAATGCCCAGGGCTCTCAGGCGATGTTTTTGTTGAACAGTGTAGAGCTGGTCTATTTTTTACGTCAGAGTCACATTATTTGACTCATGAAAATGAGAATTCCCTAAAATATTCGTTATGTGAAATATATACACCGGATTTGTCGGTTTGCTACGTTTACGGCAATGATATTAAAATGAAGATTACAAACGAACTTTGTCAGCTTTGTTCAACTTTGCTTCGGAAGCTTTATTCTTTCTACTATTTCTGCGGGAATTTTGACGTATTTTGTGCCAAAGAATTGGGAGATACATTTGCACTTTTCTTCACATGGCTCGCATTATAATTATATACTATCCCTGATCTTGATATTTTAACTATCCCTCCATGAGATTACGGAAACAAAAACGTTGAATGTTGAATTCAGCTTTGGTCTAGGGATGTTTTTTTTAGTGCCATTACTGAACAAAACATTAGTAAATTACAACGTCGAATTCTGCAAATTCACTGCGAGCTTACACTCCTAAAGTACAACCCACATAATAACTTGACTTTGATGGTCAAATCACTTTTCTCTTTTGGGGTAATATCTTGATATTTCGATATTTTTTGTATATGACATAAGTATTTTTTGTGTTGCTAAGCAAGATCCATCGAAGCCTTCTAGTGCTCGGATGCCTGCTTTTACTTGGCTGTTTGGTTTAATGTTGATTTGTGTTCACGTTTTGAGGACAATGGTCGACAATACATCTTCAATGGTAATGTGACTTTTCGTTTCATTTTGCGCTTTCAATAGACATTTTGTATTATGGATTAGTTTTTATTTGCGAGAACCGATCACGACAGTTAGGGGCTGTTTACATGAGCCCTACAGGGAGGTCTAGCCCTCCCTGTAGGGCTGTTTTTTACCTCTGTTTGCATGGAAAATTCTGGCCCTGCACCTAGGGCTGGAAATTCCCGCACGCACTTTACGCATGCGTAATTGTTAAATTGTCAGCCCTACTAGGAGGGCCAGCCCTCCTTGTTGCGTTTATATGGGAAAATTCCAGCCCTCCTTGCCGAGATATCGGGTAGTTAATAGCGAGATCCCGCCTGGGAGGGCTAGCCCTCCTCTCATGTAAACGAAAGCAATTTTTATTTAGAATCTTAATTAGCACGCGAGATCTCGCCTAGAAGGACTAGCCCTCCCTGTAGGGCTCATATAAACAGCCCCTTAGAAAGACCATCTTAAATTTGGTAAAAGTGCAAAGTTTGGTAGCGAAATCTTGTATATACGATGAAATACATAGGCTTGCGAAATTTGCCAATTTTGTACATTTTTGTTTGGTCTGGGGAAATTGCCACCATTTTTGAGGCAAAAAAGACAGTAATTTTTGCACGGAAAACAAAAATTTGCAAACTTCGCATGCAAACTTCCTAGTGCTATGTTTTCCTCTTCCACATTTTGCAACTAAACTTTGCAGTTTTACTGGATTTGGGATGCTTTTTCCAGCTTGGTGTCAGATATTCTAAAACGAAAATTTATTCTTTGATGCAAATCATAGATTGAATATCGTTTTTTCTAAAGTTATTTATAGGAATTTTGCTGTTTGGTTGTGGCATGGCATTGTCTGGTGCAACTTCACTATACGGTTTGGTTGCAATGGAAAATGGACCGCAGGGTTTTACAGGAACAACTCATGCGATTGTCGCGCTCGGTTCAAGCTGTAAGTATTTTGGCTGCAGCTATACAGTCCAATCTCCAGTAAACGTCCGTCTGTCCTATGTAAATTGAACAGCCGTGTATAAAAGCCCCAAAATATTTTTGATACAATTCCTGTGAAGATCTCTCCATTAAACGACTGCTTTATTGAGTGGCCTTCACCATCCGAAAAGCGGTCCCAAATCAGGATTCAAATTCAAATTTGGTATTTATTCATACAACGTATTACAACCATTTGATTAGTATACAAATAATGAATGTTTTATTCGTGCAATGGTAAGAATATTTTCATGAGGTGAAAGATGGAAAGTTCCATTCAA
>JAOBYK011016423.1:0-24119 GCA_025434845.1 Phenganax subtilis | reverse complement strand
ATAATATATAGGAACATGGAAGGAACATGGCTGCATTTATGTTCTCATGCATTATCAATATTACAAGCCCATTCGTTTGTAGCCTCAAGAAGGGGTGTAACAGTGTAATGCAAACCACGGAAGCCTGATTGCCAGTTAGTTAGTTGTCTATAATCAGAGGGAAATACTGAAAATTGGTCATAAACTATTTCTTTAAAAACCTTAGCCGCTACAAGAATACTAGAAATAGGTCGATAGTTATCAGGACACTCGCGCTTCCATGTTTATAAAATGGTACAACCCTGGCATATTTCAATTCGTCAGCTACGGAATATACTAGTGACAATAGAGCAATTAAAGACTAAAGTAAGAGGTTCAGCAACTAAGTCAGTGCAGTTCTTAAGCAATCTAGACGATATTTAATCGAAACCGTTGCTTTTGTTTTACTTAAGTTAGATAGATCAAAGTTGCCGAAGAGTTAGGTTTTTTCAGATGGGAGACGGCATTACTTCGATAGTTTAAATACTCAAGAAAGGATCGATTTTTTTCGTTCGTTTTTATTTCGCTGGCAAGCTTCGGTCCAATATTCGAAAAATAATCGTTAAACGCATTCGTGATTTTACGCGAATCATGAATGATATCACCTTTAAAACCGATGTCGCTCATGGGAAAACATTTCTGATTTTCAAATGTCAGTTCAGGAATAATACTCCATGCAAGTCCTCTTAGGATTGCCTTTATTTTTACATACCGTATTTTTAAAGTAAACCTTTTTCGCGCGAGTAATATTTTTGTTGCCGGAATTACGTAGTCTTCTGAATAGAAAACAGTGTTGAGGATAGTTAGAACGGATCCCTTTAATTGTTTTTATGTCTATTTTATTCATTTTTTATTAAGGTGTGACTAGATCCAGGGAGAGCGAAGTGGAGCATGCTTATTTACAAAAGAATTAAACGTGCTTCTCCAAGCACACCACATATTGTTAAGGCCAGTTCAGATGGATCAAAGGTACACAGGTTGGCATGGAATCTTTTCGACCAACCAAATAGTTTCGTTCTGTTCATATGGCAAAACGTTATCCCGCTTACCGGGGGAAGTTTTCGGCTATGACGTCTTCGCCCGCCATTTTGTTAAATTTCATGTTGAAAAGTTGCTGACAAAACAGAAAATTACCCCGGTAGGCGGGAAATTGCGTTCATTTGGGGACAATTTTGTCCCGCCAGTCGAGATTTCGCCTGTCAACAAGCGAGATCTTGGTAAGCGGGAAAACTTTCGTCTCATATGAATGCAATCTAATTTTTCGTAATATTTGTTATAAAGGCGAGATCTCGCTTGCAAATTTTCCGAAAAGTT
This sequence comes from Phenganax subtilis, assembly GCA_025434845.1. NCBI lineage: Eukaryota > Metazoa > Cnidaria > Anthozoa > Malacalcyonacea > Clavulariidae > Phenganax > Phenganax subtilis. The sequence goes on along the minus strand of JAOBYK011016423.1, from coordinate 22,787 downwards.
TCCTCACTAACCGAGATAACTTTGGCCCATATGAACAGGCCCTTAGAGTTATCAAAGTGTTTGATGTCTCCTTGCCGATATACCAATTGAGGGTTTCATATGGGCATAAACAAGACTATGGCCCCTAATATCAACATGAGAGACACCCGAGCACACAACCTTACCTGGAGTAAAATTATGGTCGGTTAGGGTAGAGAAGGTTCCAGTAATTCGAGTAGGTTCCTCAATCAATTGAGTAATATTATATAAATTTGTAATATCCATGATTATACCCGAGCTATGATCCAAGACGGTGGAGCTCAGATCACACATTAGCAGAAATATGGGACAAGATGGTGACGAGCATGCGCACGTCACATCAATATGGCAGCAAAATTTTAGTATAAAATGTATTAGATTTACAAAAATATCAAATTTCACCAACTACTTCGGTTTAATAATTCATGACTGGAGAGCTGGATTTAAGCAACTGCATGAATAAGTGATATTTGTAGACCAAAATAGTTAGCATTTCTTCACGTCTAACAGGTTCGCGAAACTTATGCAATTTGCTGCAATATTGATGCACTATGCAATAGAATTCTTAGTAATTCACGTCGAGTGTGAAATAAAACGGCCTCGCGAATAGTCCAACATCCCTTCAGGCGATGTAAAGAGCGGAGCTCGTTTTAAATTTGTCGAAGTTTGAAGTGTTGTTTTAACAAAAATAAGGGACGTTTTTTTCAGCAGAAACTGGTTCCAAAATCGATTTGAATTCTCCTTTTTTCACGTTGTAATAGTTGTCAATATGGCGTCTGAATACTTGTCTGTGGGCGAAAAAGACAGGTTCATGTGACATCTTTTTGCTCTATTTAGGTGCCATATTTTTTTAATGAGCTGGGGTTTCCCCCAGTCTATTTCCGTGCTTAGTGGGTGGAATTTCCAGTTTTCATAGCGCGGTTTTCTCAAACTTTCTTTCGCAGCTTAGTTGAAATGCAAGAGGTTCTTGAAGAATACTAGAAGAGAAAGCTAGAACAGAATTTATAATTAAGTTTTGAAGTTCAGAAGATATACTTTGTCAAAAGACGCCAGGTTAAAGCTGCATTAAAAGAGGCCAATTTAAAGCTGCTTGTAGTTATAATCTCTATTGACAGGAAAGTTTCTCACCAACGTTATTTTCAGTAAGGTCTTGTATACAAGAATTAATTAGGTACAAGAATAATTCATAATAGTATGAAACATTAAAAATATGGTACAATACAAATCTCAATCATCTAAGAATATAAGTATATAAAAAAGTTATAGACAAACTTGAAGATGTTCAGGTTTTAAAAAGTATGATTTAAACTCATTTTAGGCAAAAGCAGGTGGTATTTTCTCGATCGAAATCACTAGACAGCAATGATTGCCTACCACTATCTGATTCTGCAACATTAATTGAGACAGCCCTAAGTCGATGATTAAAATTATTTGTAAAATTTATAAATTTACTTTGAAGTGATAAGCTGCCTTGTTTATTTAAATATACGCCTCTTATATTTTTAAGCGTCTCGGGTTTAGGCTTGCATTTCTACTGAATGGCAGATTCTTATTCTTGCAGTAATTTTCAAGCATAAAATTGACTTTTTTGACGCCTCTAAGATCGGACAATGCACCCTGTTTAATAGTGCTGAGACACGTACGGTAGTATTTGGAGAGTCTCCTTTTACCCGCGTTGCCAGGTTTAGTACGGAGTCAGCAACGACTTTTGGCGTAGTATTTTTTGGGTCGTTGCTACCGATCAAACACATTAGCATGAAGATTATGGGGGGTCGATATTTCTTGCACACTGGGTGGAATAGTTTTAATTTCGTGGACGCTAGGTATTATTTTACGTGGTTCGGGTAACTCCAGTTTTTGTATATGTTATATACTTGTTCCAGGGAAGTATGTAAAGTAAGGGTTTTGCTTGCTTCAGTAGCTGTATTGCTTCGGCCATGAATGTTCAATGGACTTGCCTTTGTCGCTTTGTTGCATGTTCCGGTCTAGTAGCGTAACCATAGGAGGATGGGCAGGGGGGGCGGTGGCCCCCACACACAACACTTGGATAGAAAGCTGTCGGAAATTTTGATTTCCTGTCGGAATTTCTATACATGTATCTATATAATGGTTCTATACAATAGTATCAGCATTTCTTTCAGACTCTTTGTTTGTCGACATTATAAGACGGTACGATTTCACATTAGTTGAATTTAATTTATATACAAAGGCCAAGAGTGGAAACTATTTAAAAATGTTATATAAATTAGTAAGTATATAAAGCATTTTCTCAACAGACCACACACATATAAGCTTATAGCCACGCCAACTAGTCGGAAATTTAGTGCTTGCCCCTCCGCCAAAATTTCCTAGTTACGCTATTGTTCTGGTCCTTGTTTATGTTGAGGACTAAATGATTTACTCGTTCTGTCAGATCGGTAGTTTTTACTGTTTCAAAATGTATTGTTTCACTTTCCATGTTCCAAGTAACTTTAAGTTGTTCACTGCCAAAACACCATGTACCACCGCGGGGTGTGTGCCATTTCGTACTTGTTTCGTCGATTTCCGTTAAAGCAAACACCTTAAAGTTTTCCAATGAGTCTCTTTAAGTTAATATGTTCTTTGTTAGTCCAAACAACCCGTATAAAGTAGTACCATCTTTTCTAAGCACCTTAAGATCGTTCATACTTGCTTGAGGTTAGGAGTACGCGATCTCTTAGGCGTCTGAAATGGCAAAAAATATAAAAAATCTCACTTTTTCTGTTAAGCCCCACCAATTCGTTTCATGCTTCGGACGCTGACTGGAGCAATAAGCAAACGAACATTTTGAACCAGAAATTGGCAAGGAAATACGAACATTGTGTTTGAGCGTGGTCAACGGAAAAATTTTACTTCTCTGCGTAAAAACATATACAATAAATGATTTATACTTTTACGGCCTTTTAGGAAGTTATAAATACCTTTTGCAGGAGTTTAAAAGTGTAACGAAGAAATAGAGATAACACTTAACACAGTTCTTAATGCCCAGAACATCTTGTATAGGCGAAACCGCACGAACGCTCAACAGTCACCCTTCCTCCGGTTTTCAAGCACTGATTAAAGATCTATTCTTCTTTTCACTTCATGAATCATCAACGAGTTTTTCAAACATATGGTGATCTATTTGTAGTATGTCCAATGAACTCAGAGCTGTTCGGAAAGATGTGTTATAGTTATCAATCACAGCCCTTGGCATTCGATCAGGCGAACGAAGAATGTAAACGTTTGGGCGTGGGAGGACAGTTGGCCACCGTTCCTGGAAAAGCTGTCAACGATTTTCTGTTCAAAGAATTCAGAGAGGGAAAATCTACCAATATGTGGATTGGTGCGAGGAGAAAAGACGCTGGATTACCCTGGACGTATCCTGATGGAAAAACGGTTGTACCTTACACAAATTGGAACAAGGGTGAACCAAACAATGGCGGTGGAATCGAAGATTTTGCTGAGATGTGAGGTAGTGGTGGTTGGAATGACACGCCATGCTCCCAAAAAAATCGATTCGTCTGTGAAGTACCAGATAAGCTTATAATAGTTTGTTGTCTTGATTCTATTTAAACTAATGCCGGCCATCTTCCATTGCAACCATTTTCTCCCGCAACGGTGGGAGGAGAGAGAATCTTTAAACATGCGCTACAACGTCTCTTTCGCTTAGGTCTTTGTTTTTCCCAGTGGTTTTTGCCTAGACCCAACCTAAAGGTTCGTTCCGGAGGCAACCAATTTGACTGCTAGAGAGACGCGTGCACTTTTACGCAGGCGCTGTAGCCGTCAATATGCAGCAGCTCATAGTTCAAAAAATGTGTCCCACTTCCACAATGGCCGTTTTCCCAAAATCGCTTGCGATAGTCTACAGTTATAATGGCAAAGGCAGTTGTTTAAATTATCATCAGATTTTCTTCAACTGACATTGATGAATGTGCGTTGGGAACTGCTAATTGTGATATATACACAACATGTGTTAATACTATTGGCCACTATACTTACATCCACTTGCAATTCGGGATACTCTGGAGACCGAACGCATTGCTTATGTGAAGCCTTGCACCGACGAGCGATTTTTTCTCAACTCGTTTCATTTACTTGTGTGTGCGACGAAGAAAGACAAGTGTTTCGTCGACAAGGAGTCAATTTGAAGCTATGTTCATGCCAGCTTCACAAAACAGGAACTTGCGTATCTAAACAGCCGTCAAGAAAAACTTTTTGTCTTACACACGAGCAAGTGAACTCGACAAGGAAATGGGGAATTGCTGCCATCTTCGAGCTGAAAACGGTAACAAGTTTGGCACGTAATACAAAAATATACATAATTTTCAGAGGAACATAGGTTTATGTAAACATTTCAAATTAGGGTAATGCATTTTCAACTCGGAGCTGTGTCTCTCGTGCGTAAAAAAATTAAGCAAAGAGATTTGGGTAATTGAAACGAAGTTTAAAAACGTTTCCCGCTGAGAAACCTTTGATATCTTCTTTGCAGACGCGCAGCTACGTGCTGAAACTTCATGCTGGCGTTCAATCAGCCAAATTTCTATTCGGTGTGCAGACAAAATATTCTTCACGGTAACTAAACAACATCGCAAAAAAGCGGAATTTCGCTCATGACCAATCAGAGCAGTTGTTTACATTTTTGCTCTTGACCGATCAGAATGTGTAAATTTGAGACTACTTTCGGAAAACACTAATGTTTCATCACAACTATAGGGGTATCAAAAAAGTTATCGTGTTGGTCATAGGCCGTGGAGCTACGCTGAGGGTGTACCTAACAGTACTAAAATATTTCATTCTCTCAAACACAGAAGCTCTAATTTGCTCTTTTTCCGCGAGGCACTGCATCTAAAGTTTAATAAGCGAAAACTCAGTAGCCCCTTTAAGGCATCAAAAGAACTTATACAGTTTTCCTCTAGAATATATGACTAGGTTTTATAAATACCTCATGTTCTCGTATTCCTGTTAATTCAATAATTTACGTCATCGTTTTTTCGAGTCAAAGCTGTTATGAAAATCGTAGCACACTTGTAAATATAGTTAGGTTTGACATGCACTGACTTTTTACGAAATATCACATCAAATTTTCACTTTGAATATTGTTCCTTGTTCTTTAGCAACTCATATCTTGCTTTTACAAGATTTTAATATTCGGAGTATTTTTTCTCTTATATCAGCAATTTAACACAGCTGAATTTGTGACATGAACAAACACAATGGAGACCTAATTTCAAAAACGGCGTTGAGTGGCTTTGCCTCGTTAATATTCGCTATGAATCCACTTAAAAGAGAATAAACAAAGAAAACGTTGATTATACCCATGTAAATATAAACACAATCAATAGCTTAAGGCAAACAACAGTGGTTAGGCCACTTTTCGCCATCATTGACATCACAATTTTTTAAAAGGATTCAGCCATTTTGAAAATCGTGGGAAAATGTTTTACCCAATCCAAAGGCTCAAAAGCACCTCTCGTAAAAACATTGTCCCATCTTAACATCTATGTTTTACAATAGTGCCTGATTGCTCTAAGGAGAAAATTCTAGAAGAGCTTGGAAGTGTTAAGAAGTTGGTGGAAAGCTGTTATAGGGTAAAAAAACTATTGCACTTGCTATTCTTCTTTGCAAAATAACAGTCGACTTTTAATTCTCAGCCCCCAAAGATCATCCTTCCCCTGCCATTAACTTATCATTTCATTAAGCCTTCACCCTTTCCCGATTATAAGTTCTACGTGCAGAAGATCATCTCATATATGAGTCAAATCTGTAAACGTTAAAGGTTGTTCGCACGTTAAATCTTTAGTTTCAGGTTGGATGTATTTGACAAAAAGTATTACCGGTTTTGGAGTTTAAATTTCATCTAACATGGCGAAAATCTCGTTGTTCTTTGCGCCCATCACCTAACTGTGCTTATGTTTTACTTGCAGAATCCAGGATGCCCATGAAGAATCTGCGTCAGATTACTGCCTTACTTCCAGTTCCCATGCTCACGTTGCATAACATTTTTTCATTTTCAATAAGAATAATAAAATAGACTTTTCGTGTTGACATATAGCATAGAAATGTTAGTAAGATAATGGCGTATGACTGCATGACTTAGATTTGAAATTAATAAAAAGTCTCATGATAGACTGAATTGTGCTTTTGTAACTATATGTAATTTTTGCAAGCGAACGTTAACGTTTCCGTATCGCATTTTTCTGCTGCAACTACTACCCAATCAGCAACTGTGTTACGTTCTAGAATCGAATCACTGAATGAGCAGATTTTAGGTAAACGTTTTTACTGTAAGAAAACGCCATAAACTACTGTGCCTGGATGCCTGATTGCAGGAAAGACATGAAACTTCAAAATGGCAACTCACCATGGTAGTAGCTACTGTACTTACCTCACACAAAAAAACGCATTAAGCCCGTTCTCCGCTCGACGAATTGTTTTGAGCGAAAAATAAATGCAGCAACGTGACTCGCTAGGAAAATAATTTGCCACGAAAAAGTCGAAAACGAGCCAATCGTGTGGCCAGATTTCTTGGTCGCACGAACAAATTCGCGTAGTGGAGAACGGGTTTTACGTGCAACAAAAGTTCAAAAGAATGACGTTGCCTTTACCAAAGCGATTATTAGGACACGAAATTCAAATTTTTTAAAACATAGCAGAGGCTGTTTCTGTTGCTGGCAGACTCATAATAACACTTAAACGTTCGTGTAATATTAGCAATGTTTCGTAACGCTTTGCAAACGATATTTTAAAAATAAAGTGAATCCATGACTAACTCCGAGCCATATTGATATATTGCCTGGGGCGAGGGCTCGTTCATTGAACTAAAAATATCTGGAACGCTATCTCCCTTAGGAATTGCTTATAACTGGATGAAGCCAAATTTTACCTCCAGACATGCGTGTTTACGTTGCGAGACATTCTCTCGAGACCATTTTAAAAGCAAGAACGCGAAGAAAGAAACTTTAATGTTTATATTTGCCATCACGCGCTGATAAAAATCTTACTACAACACTGGATTGAACTGTCGTTGGTAGCTTACTTTTGGAAAAACATCTTTTTCCCAACATTCCGAAGAATTTTGTTGGAAAACGAATGACATTATAAGGAAGTTCACACAAATTCTAATGATCACACGGCAAGCTCTCTTCCGCGCTCTACGTTTTTCTCAAATAAAGAGAAGTTTATGTTTGAGTGTGATAAGAGTTAATGAAGCATTTTAAATCTAGAGTTTTCAAAAAGATTTTAATAGTAAAAATATTGTGGTTTTAGTTAATATTTTTACACATTCTTCAGAACGTAGAATTTCCCTGGGAAAAATTCGTACTTTGACCACAGAAACTTTTACAGTGTAAACTGGGCTTAATTTACTGATGTTCCTCGAGAAACTGCATCTGAAGTTTAAAAAGCTGAAACTCAATAGCCCCTTTAAGGCATCAAAAAACTTACAGTTTTCCTTAAGAATATATGACTATGTTTTATAAATTTCTCATGTTCTCGTTTTCCTGTCAATTCAATGATTTGCGTCATCGTTTTTTCTAGTCAAAGCTGTATAATATAATCGTAGCAGGCTTGTAAATAGTTTGGTTTGACAATGACTTATCACGAAATATTGCATTGAAATGTCACATCAAATTATCACTTTGAGTATTTGTTCCTTGTTCTTTAACAACTCATATCGTGTGTTTACAAAATTTTAATTTTTGGAGTATTTTTCTCTTATATCAGCAAGTTAACCTAGCTGAACTTGTGACATAAACAAACACAATGCAGACCTAGTTTCAAGAACGACGTTGTGTGGCTTAGCCATGTTAATATTTGCTATGAATCTGCTTAAAAGAGAAAAAACAAAGAAAACGTTAAATATACCCATATAAATATAAACACAATCAATAGCATAAGGAAAACAACAGCGGCTGGATCACTTTTCGCCATCATTGACACCATAATTTTTTAAAACGATTCAGCCATTTTGAAAAACTTGAGAAAATGTTTTAGCCAATCCAAACGCTCAAAAGCACTTCTCATAAATACAGTTTCCCATCCAATGGTTTATTTATATAAGGTTTAAATGAGGATCACCCTTTAATATCTATGTTTCACAATAGTGCCTAATATAGCCGATTGCTCTAAGGAGAAAATTCTAGAAGAGCTTGGAAGTCTTAAAAAGGTGTTGGAAAGTTGTTATCCGGTAGAAAAACTATTGCAATCGCTATTCTTCCTTGCAAAATGACAGCCGACTTTTAATTCTCAGCCCCCAAAGATAATCCTTCCCTTGCCATTAGCTTATCATTTCACTAAGTCTTTACCCTCTCCCGATTATAAGTTCTACGTACATAAGATCATCTCATAAATTATATAAGTCAAATTTGGAAATGTTAAAGGTTGTTCCCACGTCAAATCTTCAGTGTCAGGTTGAATGTATTTGACAAGAAATATTACCAGTTTGCAGTTTAAATGTCATCTAACATGGCGAAAGTCTATTTGTTCTTTGAACCTCAGGGAAATGGTTGTCCATCACCTAACTGCGTTTATGTTCTACTTACAGAATCCAGGATGCAAATGAAGAATCTCCGTCAGATTACTGACTTATGTCCAGACCCCATGCTGACACATGACAGCATTATTTCATTTTCAATAAATAGTAATAAAATTGATTAATAGTATAGACTAAAGGCCCGTTAACACAGACAATTCTCGATGCGATTTTTTTCGTGTTGAACGATGTGAAAGAGTCGATAACTGGCGAGTATACTTAGTCCAACGATTTTGCCAATTCACATGGGAGTCAACCAACTCTATCACATACCCTAAGAGGAGAAAAATCGCAGCAAAAATCGCCAGCGTAAACAGGCCTTTAAGGGTCGTTTTCTACTTCAGCTCTACTGCAGCGTAACCTGACGTCTTTCTTGATCACGTGAGCACCAGAGCATAGCTAATGACTTTAGAACAAAGAGATTCGCTATGGTACGCTAGGATGCGGTTGATTTGGAAATCGGCCTTTCATCTAACTTTAACGAAGCGGCCAAAACGGCATTTCTGCGCTCATTACAACTTGCCCATTGCTTGGAGATCTTAATTAAGGTTTTGTCTGTATCAGACCTCTGCAGCTCATTCTCATGTGCGGCAATGAAGAGGTTTGTAAGTATTCTCAAGTTTGTTTTCCTGTTATTTTAATACGCCTTGTCAACTACTTCAAGCCTGGAGAATCTTATCTTAGCCATACTGTGTGCGCTCCAAGGTTTTTAAAGAAAGAAAAAGGACTGGCCAAGTAACTTTTGCAACGGATTACGGCTTTTGTGAAAAATTATTTATGCAAGAGGTGAAAGTGATTTTCTAATCTAATATGGCCCATTATAAATAGCTGATAACATTCACTATTACAAAATATGTCCCTTTTTTAACCAAAGATACCAAACATTGTTAAGACATAAACACAATAGTAGGGCAGTAGCATGCCTGTTCACCCTTTTCTGTAAAACATAGTCAAATTACGCCTTCTTCGTGATACCTATCCATACTGTCGAATGGTTTAAAGAAAGTCTTCCCATACTTAAGCAAACATTCTTGCAAACAACAAAACCAGAGTGACGTGATTATTACTCAAACACACATACATAATTATTCATTTACCCAAATACGTCCAAGAACAACCTTGCATTAAAAAGTGAACTGGGATTTGGGTTTTGATTCGTGTTTCCAGCAGTGTTTATATCAAGTTCATTATAAGTTAGCGCGCATATTAATGCAACAAAAATATGTGACATTCAATCATATGATAATATTTATCATAATCATATTGTTAACTACATGATGGGTTGTCATCATGTCATCCCTGTTTGAAGTTATGCAAAGATTTTGATAAGGTTAGGGAAAAGATGCTATGAATGATATGGCACATGCTTTTTGATCCGCGATACAAATGAAATGAGCTTTATTGTCGCATCTACAGGTTTGACACTACTTGCTGTACTTCAATAGTTTTTGAACATTTTTGAGGTGCGAGTCCAAAAGCGATAGCTAATTTACTGGCTTTGGCAAAGAATTACAGAGATATTAAAACTTAAAGTAGTGAAGATTACAACAATATTTCTTTAAGAATGTGAACTATAACAGTTCATACTTTAAAACTCTTACTATCAAATTTACATTACTTACAAATACCGTAATTACTCGAATAAACGCCGTGGTGTTCATTAAATTTTGACGTTTTAGGTGCGGCGTTTTTTTGGAGGCGGTGTCTATTCGAGGGCGGCGTTTATTGCAAATTTGGTAATAACGGTCAATTTATTATTTTTAACTAACAGCTGAACAACAGAGCGATACCGTTTTTTCTACAGATAAGGACTTCAGCAGCTTAGGTATGACTGCTTCGAATTACTGCCGCATCGATGCAGAAAAAGTGCGGCGTTTATTCGAGGTGCAGGGTTTATTGGAGGCAAGCGTTTATTCGAATAATTACGGTAAGACTAAATTTTATTGTTGAAATAATTCAGCTAAGCCGCTCTCGGTATAAATGATTGTTTATGACTACTTTCGTGTGAAATTGAGGCTGAAAGCGTGTTGCAGCTTGTCCATAAGTTATATTTGTGCTCACTAAGTCCACCAATAAATTTTATACTTGCATACATTTTTGTAGAAATTTTGACTTCTTCTAACCATCGAGCAAGACTAACTCTAATTCTATGTCATGGAGCTTGTAGTAGTTCATTTTATGCGTGAGGGAAGGGAAGGGGGCGCAATTGAATTGAATTGTACCTTGTGATCATGTAAGTCGGACGAATCCAATCTGTGTACATAACAGAAAAAGGTGACGAATTCGTTTTGGCTTGGTCTGGAAGGAAATTGGTTAACCCAACTAATGTGAGGTCATGGGAACAATCTATCACCCACTAGCGTCAGACAATCAAACGATGATCAATTATCTCATTGAAACACTCACCAGTATCGAAGCCAATAATCAGAATTGTGGCATTAGAATCATGGGAGATCTAAACAGATTGAATACTAGTCGTATTAGAGTAGATAACCCCCCCCCCCCCCATCCAGCAGCGGAAGTGACGTCGCACATTGGGACCGGAAGGTGACGCAACCTTAGGTAACGTTACCGATCGAGGTAACGTCTCCAGGAGAGGTGACGTACCGTGCACGTACGATGCTCGTGAGTCTTGTAACGTTGCCACTTGAGGTGACGTTCCCGGCTAAGGTGGCGTTACCAAACGAGGTGACGTACCGGGCACGTGCGATACCGGTTCGAACCGCATTTCTTTTTGTAATATAAATTGAAGTCTTCGAGCACACAGGAGCATATTGTGAACAGCTTTTGCGGAAGAAACAAGGCCAAACAAATATGAAGTGTTTACATGGAGAACCAGCTGCTTGCTCAACGACGAAAAATGGTTCGTTTTGGTTCTGTGGTCAACAACCGAGCTGTCATTTCTTCTGCTCTGAAGATGCAAGTTACTTGTTTGAAAAAGCCATTACTACTTGGAGATCTACGAAGCTGCCGCAACCACAATGTCATGGGCATCGTAAGCTAACAACAATGCGTGTGGTGAAAGATGTGATGAAAGCAAGTTATGGAAGACCGTTTTTCGTCTGTTCTGAAAAAATGAATCCGTGTTCTTTTTGGCAATGGGGTGATGTGCAACAGGCGTGGAGACCGACTTGTCATCATGGGTTTCCATGTGGTCAAAAAAGAAGGTCTTAACAAAGATAGTATGTTCTTCTGTTGTCCAAACGGGAAGGAAAACTCGAGCCGATTTTTCGAATAACCAGTCTTGGGGGGCTGAAAATTCAACACGGGGTCGCTTGTTCTAATTGAGAGAATCATTATTCAGTTCATATAATTTAATGTATTGGTCAATATTGAAGCAAGAAAGGCAAATACATTGCTCAGAATTTTACGGCGTTCTGTACTAAATAGAGCAGTGTACTAATATACTGAGAGCACTTCGTTTACGCCTGTAGAAAAAGCAACATCGCCGGAACATAATAGTAAAAATACACGAAGTACACTGGTTGATTCCTTGAAACACAAAAACAGTATAGAAGATAAAAAGCGTTTTTAATCTCAGCATCAACATTCAACAAGGAAAAATCAAATTAATTCCATGATTCCAATTTCATCGTTAATGTGACATAACAATGGACACATGCATCGATGCAGCTCAGCCACTGTGACGTATTTAATTTTGATCCATGCTTTATCATGGCGGCAAGTAAAGAGTGGTAAAGATATGCAAATGTCGATGCAAATTAGCTAAGTGCGATCGTTGCTCTTTGCTTGAAAACAATACTCTCTCTGATTTTGAGGGAGTACGGCGAGATTTTCAAATGAAAGCTGCTACTTTTACATCGGTATCGAAGCCTTGGAATTCTTTTAAAAGGGGTGAAGGTTGAAGGGATATTGCCAGGCCCAATGAATTGTATATTCCTAAGCATATCAGAAAAACGTCGCAGTGTGGGGAGAACTCCGAGCTCTGCAGGAAGTATTTGCAATGCTTTAGTAGGTTATCTAACGTCTAGCATTATGATTATTTATGTTAGAGATGATAAATTGGTAAAATAAAAATTGAGAGTATCCACTAATAATGATAGTTTGCTAACAACAAGTTAGTATTAAGCTTGACATAGTATACTACAATTGATTAGATGAATATATAATTTGAATGTAGAAGGTTAGAGCCAAAGACTAGGAATGCTAACTGGAGTGTTATTTTGAAGACTATAATTAGTATAATACTACCATTCATAATTTATGCAACATTACTAAATACTAATGGTTTCGATTGTGTCTAACCATAGTTAATTGACATGGTTTTGAAACAGCATTGAAATTCAACAACACCCATTATCCAACGTGTCTATTGTGTTTTTGCCCAGTTGACCAATCACAATGTTTCAAGTTGACTAGCCATTTGTTATATAACACAATACAGTTGATTCACAGTATGCTATTGGTGGATTTTGCAGGAAAACAACAGGCGTGTGACAATGAACGACTCATATCTTGCACAAGCGAGACAAAAACACAGATAATGAGTGTTAATGAAATTTAATGCAATTTCCAAACCATCTAAGTCCATTAACTATGGTCTGACATTACATGCCAAGTTATAGAAACCCTTAGCGTAAATGAATTGAAATGTTGTTATTATGTAATTTGCATGAAATGTTACTGTATATTGTATAAAAACGCATATCTTCCATTTAGAACTAGAAGTTATGAAAATTGTCTCTATAGAGCATGTTCCAAGTTACTTTGTGGCAAAGAAGATCTTTGTAATTTATGTCGAAAACGTGTATACGGTGTTATACGCCTCCTTTAAAACTCACAAGTCACAACATCTAAACTTTTAATGAATATAAAAACCCCCAATTTACAAGAGCATGTTATTTGCTTCAGTTCTGTATACCCACGTAATCACTACACTATATTTTACAAACATGGAAGTCTTGCAGTTTTCCCACATTTAATAAGAGACTTAATCAGCATTGAGCTCTTTACTAATCAAAAGTTTCATGCTTTCCACCCATACATTAAAGAAAAGTCAGAGTTACTCAAAACAGAAAAAATAAGTGGCAAAAAATCAAAATTTTATGAACTTTAGCGCTACTCAAATTTTTCCCAATATCGTTGTCAAAATGGCAAAAATCGAGTTTCCGAGACTATAAATTTCAAAAGTTTCCCGGGGGAGCATGCCCCCGGTCCCCCTAGATAGCTCGCACCTTCGGCGCTCGGCTCGCGCCTACGGCCCCCGAACCCAATTGCATCGGTCAGTTAAACTGCTAGATCCGCCCCTGCTTATAGAGTAGCGAGCAGCCATTTGAAGTTTCACCTCTTTCCTGCAATCAGGCATTCACACACAGTAGTTCGTGGCATTTTGCTAAAGTAACAATGTTTACCTAAAATCTGCTCATTGATTGGCTTCTAAAACGCAACACTGTCCCTGACTGGCTAGTAGAGGTCACAGATAAATGCGGCTCAGAAACCTTAACGTTTGCTTGCAAAAATTACATAGTTACGAAAGCACAATTCAGTCTATCATGAAACTGTTTATTGATTTCAAATCTAAATCATGCAGCCATACGTCATTATTTTACTAACATTTCTGTGCCATACGTCAATTCTATAAGTTTTTATTATTAATCAATTGATGATTATTTATTACAAATGAAAAAATGTTATCCAAAGTCAGCATGGGAACTGGAAATGAGGCGGTAATATGAGGCAGGTTCTTCATATGCCTCCTGCGGGTTTCTGCAAGTAAAACATAAGCACAGTTAGACGATGGGGAATCATTTTCCTGAGAGTTAAAGAACAAAAAAAATTAAAGAAAACGTTAAATATATCCTGGTAAAAATAAACAGTAAAGAACATTTTGTTTGTACGTTGTTGTTAACGACCTTTTTCTCTACAGGCCCTGTCCCGGTCTCAGCGTTGTCGTGTGTTTTGCAGTCTTACAGTGTCTTATATTCTCTCTTTGCCTGCCCACGCTGGGCAAAGCAGTTGCAATGGAAGAGGGCCTGGGCTAGATAAACAAATTCATGACAGCAAACTATAAAAACTACTCTTGTACTTCGCAGATAAATGGATTTTCTACAGAACACTTTGCATCATTCCAACCACCACTGTTCCACATCTCGGCACAATCTTCATTACCAAGGACGTCATTTGGTTCACGAGCCTTCCAATTTGTGAAAGGTACGATCGTCTTTCCATCAGGATACGTCCAGGGAAAGCCAGCGTCTTTCCTCCTCGCCCCAATCCAAACAGGGTAGGTTATACTCTCTCCGAATGCTTTGATGAGAAAATCATTGACTGATTTTTCGCTAATGGTAGCCAACTGTGCCCCTTTGGCCAAAAGTTTACATTTTTCGTTCGCCTCTTCGAATCCCAAGCCATTTGCTTGATAAAGGTAGCACTTGTTTCCTAGTTGGTAAAAACTTGCTGTACATCCTACAAATAGAACATGCAGAAACGTTTCGAAAACGAATTGATGATTCATGAAGTGAAAACGAGGTATAGATCTTTAATCAGTGCTTGATAAATAGAGGAAAGCTGACAATTGGGTCTTTTTGCGATTCGCCCACTCGACACGATCTGGGTTTTAAAGACTCTCTTAAGTGTTGCCTCTGTTTCGTAGTTAAAGTGCTTATGAAACGAAATTTTCGATCCTTTTTTATTTTCTCAATTTTGAGAACTAACTTCACTGATGCGTTTTCCACAAACAGATTTAAAATTGGACTTTTCACACCGATTTTATAGTCTTCCAAAGTTGCGATTTTTGGCCAACTTCCGTGCGAATTTTATTTGGCCTTATCAGTGGCCCTTGTGACGTCATAGAAAGGATCAATATCATGAGGTTGCTAGCAACTTGTATTGCGTGTGAGCATCTCGCCGCAAAACTCTCTTAATTTTTGGTACTAAGACTTCATATGCCTCTACAATTTTCAATAGAAGCATTTTATAGTGTTTGCAGAAAAGTTAAATAGACATAAGACGCCAACAAAAGCCAACAAAAACGAAAACAAGCCTATTTTTTGGCTATTTAGAACACGAATCCTGTGCGCGCTCGAGCGCACTGCAGAGGTCATTGAGTTGGTGCGATGCTGTCTTTAATCTCTGGACTCAGCAAACTCAGTGCATCAACCTGAATTTCTGATTCGATGGGGAATAAGTATTAAAAAGTGAATATATTGTTAGTGCAACAATATTTTTGCAATTTATGTTGATTGTACGTCCTAGAGTGCTTTTTCAAAATCACACTGTAACATTTCAAAATGCGTTCATCACTATCTAATTCGATGAAGCAGTATATCTGTATTTTCTTGAATGCTATGTTATGGTCTCTTTACAAATTGTTTTATATACTCAGAAGAGAAAATGCACGCTTACTTAATGCACATCCAATATAGCGAAATACTACGCATATAGTCGTTATATTATCTTGGTATCATGTTGCGTCTGAACCAGTCTGAACATACGGACATACGCTAGTAACTATTAAATTAGATTAATTTACAGCATATACGACTGACTTTGTTACAATATGAATGCTAAGTAATAAAAAAGACAGAACCGTCGTTGCCCGACTTTGTAGAAGAGATTTTTGTAGCATCTTGAAGTGAGTTTCACTGCGCGTTTCATTTGTCCTCATGCAAAAATATTGAATTTCAGGCGTATTCTAGCTTTTGTCGAACTTTTTTCTTGATGAACATCATCCACAAACGCTACAAAATGCTTCGAAAGAATACCGTGGAGGAGCATGAAGTTTTAGTATTAAAAAACGAGAGTGTTTTGCCGCGAAGTGGTCATACGTAATGCAAATCACTAGTAGGTTCATGACTTTGGTCCTTTCTATGACGTCACACGGCAAGCCAAACAAATTCGCACGAGTTGTCCACCTTTGGAGGGAAAATTCCTACACTTCTAAAAATCGAACGATACTCATTTGTATATCAAGATGCTTGCAGAAGGCTAAATATTTCATTAGGATTATAAAAATGAAATGGAAAATTTCGTTTCATAAGCATTTTAAACTTTCAAACTCCTACACTAAGTCTCCATAACTTCTTAAAAAACTCAATGCGCGAAGAAAACGCGGACAAAACCACTACGGTGTCATACGTTTTATATCTGATAAAATATGGTCGTTTTGACATATTCATTTGATTTTCTTCGCGAACACAACGTTAATTTTGAAAATAATTTTGCAAGTAAACTCGTGAGATCGTTCGTTTCTGAGCTATTCAAAACAGTGGCAGGCCGTGATCCACGACGGATAGAATAAAATGACGCAGGAGCTAAATGTATACAATTTATAGTATAAAGAAGTCCCAAGAGACAGGGGTGTACCGAGGGAACTCAGATTGGGGGGCGAGGGTGTTTTTGAATAATTTACCGACGAAGGTGAATTTTTTTCATATTTTGCATAAAGAAAGCTTTTACTTTTTAAAACTTAAAAACTAATTTTAAAAAAAATAAATCGAAGGAGTTTTCCACAGTAAATTTTCGCGAATTACTCAAAAACGTATGGATTTAATTTTTATAAAATCTGGAAAGTAAATAAGTAAACCACCGGCAATCGATGTGCAAAATAGGAAAAAAAATTCACCAAAGGAAACGCAAGATATTCAACGTCTGTTTCGCGACCAAAATATTATTTCGGCATTCAAATATACTTGTTTATACGATCAACATACCCGCGGAGATAAAACTCTAGGGAGCCACCTTAATGTTCTTATTTTTTTGAAAATTTCGAGTTAATGTTCTTTGGCTTTTTGTCCTTGTTAGCGTCGGCAGGATGAAACGAATTCCGGAGGCTTAATAGGGTAACTGACGTTTGTTACATTTTTTTGCCATTTCAGACGCAACATACTTATTTGTTTTACTGTTTTTATAAAGAAAATGGTATAGACTGATAACTTGTATCGGAAAACCACAAAATGTAGCATATCTCAATTAGTATGAAGATAGCCGGTTTTGGAGGCGATCGACCGGAATAATGTAGATATTAGGAGGTAACTGCTCTCACGTACCTGACCTGGCCGACGAAGTTCGCACCAGAATAAACGTAAATACGACCAATGCAGACAATTTCATATTTGTCATTTGATTATGATTTGAACTTGAGCTGTGCGTCCAACGACGTCGAAGCGAAAGTGATTTCAGAATAAAATATTTGAACACTTAAATAGGAAAAATGTTTTGTTTTAAACCATGAGGTATGTTATGTAACTAGATGATGTGTTACAATCTATGTATAAATTTCTATCTATTTATTAGTTATCTTAACGCCCACTCTTACATGTTTACTCCCATCAGCTTCTCCACTCTGACTATGGAAGCGGATTATCATTGAAATCTGGCTAATATGGCCATGAGCAAGCTCTCTCGCCTGACGTTCCCACTACAGGCAAATGACTTGCAAATCTCAAAACTAACTTCACCATTCAGCGGAAATCTCGTTTAATTTTTAAATTTTAATTACAGCGTATGAATAAAGCTTCTGTGAAATTTGATCTAACTTATGCATAAAATCTACCGCTACGAAAACGGCCCCTAAAATGCCTCATGCCATATGCGCGAGCACAGCAACTTCTAAGCTTTCGACGTAAATGACCCTTCTGTGTGGGATCTTTAAGCCCGTTCTCCACTACGCGAATTTTTTCGAGCGAAAAATAAATGCAGCAACGCGATTCGCTAGCAAAATAATTTACCGCGAAAAAGTCGAAAACGAGCCAATCACGTCGCCAGATTTCTTCTTCGCGCGAACATATTCGCGTAGTGGAGAACGGGCTTTAAGCCGGTTTTCCACTTCGCCCGTACCGTAGCGTAACGTAGCGTATTTCTTTGTTTCAAAGTCATTAGCTATGCTCTGCTGCTCACCAAACAAAGAGATATGCTACGTTACGCTACGGTACGGGTGAAGTGGAAAACCGGCTTTAGTCTGTGCTTCTGACTAAACCAAATCTTATTGTTAGACTTGTGAGTTAAAAATGAAATGGTTGGTAAATGTCCCACATTAACTTCAACTAAGCTCTCCAAGATGCTTTTTCTTGCATGGTTTCTTTCAGATAGGTTAAAAATCAACACATAAATTCAAAGATGTTAAGTTCAATAAAGAGTGTACATCTCGTGGGCTTAGATCTATTAAAACGGTGAAAATTACAACTATAACTCAAAAGAGATTATTAATTTAGAAACTATAATCAATCTTGTAGAGAAGATGTTAGCTAAGAGTGCTAGCTATAAAATTTATTACGATTTTAAAATCCAAATCAACTTACACAATTGAAATTTCTTTAGTTATGCCTAGATTGATTCTTCTGCGCAACTTGTTGGCTGACCAATATAGAATGGGGGTTATTCCAGAGTGACTTCACAGGCAAGATGGGCAGATATATATACTACCTCAAATTCTGGAATTTTAGGAAGTCTTTTAGACAAAGCAATCATGTAAAAGGTCAAGTGATGCCAATAACGAAACCCGCAATAAAACACTTCAGCGCACACTCGACCGATTTCTTAGGGCGGCGTTAAACGTCGCACAATAGCCAAAAGTAAAGTTAAACAGCATATCCTCAGAGTAAGTAATCTTCTCCTGATAGCTAATAGATAATAGTTCCATCTACGTCTTCTCTTTAGATTCTGCAACCTTCTCCGATAAAACAAGCTCAGTATAACAAATTTTTGTTTGCAACTTAGCGACGCCATCTTGCTTTATCTCTAGTTTAGTTTCCAGGCCTTTATTGGCGTAAACGGTCTGCCTGGATTATATAAATTCATCAAAAATTCGTCGTTTACTTTGCTCTCGCATTTGCATCACATTTACGACGAATTCAATCCGAACTATATTCGTCTATTTCAAATACGTCGTTTAACGCCGGCCTTAAACACGACATAATGGACCTTTAACCCTATAGACAAAGTCTCAAAAAATTTTGAACTAGGAAAATCTTTTACCACAGCCTAAAAGAGCATCTTGAATTTAGTAAAACTGCCAAGTTTGGATGCGAAGTGTTGTAAAATAAGGTAAATATAGTCGTGCAAAGTTGGCAAATTTTGTATATTTTTCTATTACGGGCAGGAGTTTAATACCCCGTTGGAGTACTTGAGTATCCATTTCCTGCGCGTAATAGAAAAATATACAAAATTTGCCAACTTTGCACGACTATATTTACCTTATTTTACAACACTTCGCATCCAAACTTGGCAGTTTTACTAAATTCAAGATTCTCTTTTAGGCTGTGGTAAAAGATTTTCCTAGTTCAAATTTTTTTGAAATTTTGTCTATATAAGGTTAAAGGTCCATTACAATAAGTCGCCTATTCGACCAATTGCCTGGGCAACTATTTTGAAGGAAATGTTCAGAAATTTCGGCAAAACTGCAACGCAACATGAATATATCTAGTAAGGTAATTTTTTTTGGCTATCGGCAGCGTTTCATATATATGCGGAAAACACAATGTGTTTGGAGACTATGAAAGTGCACAAACTGAACAAAAACACTGAACAATAACGGTTGAATCGATGATGTTTATACCATGCACAAATTTAGATAACAGACAGATTAAATAATACAGATTTATGTATGGTTACTATTACTTTGTGAAATGCCGGTTCAAATCATAGCAAGCTAAAATCTCCGACATGTGGCAGGAAAGAGTCCTTTGAACCACATTCGACAGGTGTGGACCGCCTGACAGCCGATATTCAAAAGAAAACTATTGCAAAATATCAATCATTCGACATTTTGCACCAAGTGGATATCAGCCTGTTTAGATTTCTACAAAATTGCGAAGCAAATCTTCTGAACAATTGGGACGACATTACATATATAAACAATTTGATAAGGATTTAGTAGAAAGTTCTACGTGGACGTGTAGGTCAGATATCGACATTAAAATATTTCAGTTTGACAAAGCATTCCACAAAATCTTGTTTAATTTAAAGTTTTTTTGGTTATTTTTGGTCGCAGTCATGAAGAGGTTTGTAAGTATTTCCGAGCGTTTTTCCTGTTTTTTAAAGAATACTCTTATTTGCAGTGTCTAGTCACACTAATGGCGCACACTTCCCCTTTTTTCAACAACGTAAAACCTAGAAAGTGTAGTCCTATACAGACCACGTCCAGTATCTGGTTTCTAAAGAAAGAAAAAGGACAGGGCAAGTTCAACCAAAAGGTTGCAACGCTTTTTTGGCTTTGGTGAATGGAAATCGGCTTTAAAATAGATTTTAGCTGGCTATTATTTGAATTTTGAAACTCAATCGTTCCCACCGTAAACATACATGAGAAAAAAAGCACACCTCGATCCTAGTAGCTCCCAACTGCATAGCTGTACACTACGAAAAACCGAGCCAATTACCAACTTCAAACCAACCAACTAACCCAACTGTAACCTACATGATACCCCAATTCAATTATATGCACTAACTCTAAGTTAATGTTTTATTATTTGAAAGTTTAATAGAAAGATGCGCGAATATGTTTCTACACACCCCCTCGGCAAGTTTACAATAAAAATGCATGAATGAATATGTGATTGACTCATTTGAATTTTTGCGACTCATCCCAATACTGCAAAGTTTGGAAGGAAACTAAAATCATTGAGTGCACAGTAGTAAGTGCCACAACTGTAAATGCGTCAAAAAGGCCCATTTCGTTAGTATCGCTTATCAAAATCAGTCCCATATCGTTAATAACATGTTTTCAATAACCTTATTAAAATCATGCTGACAGGGATGATATGATGACCACCCATCATCTAGTTAACAATATAATTATAATAAATATTATAAGAAAATCGAAAGAAACATACTTTTTACGCAATTATTTCGTGCGCTAACCAATGAGCATGATATAAAAACTGCTTCACACTTGATATAATATACAAACTCCAGTTGAGCTTTCAACGCAAAGCTTTCGTTGGACGCACTCGGGTAGTTAAAAAAATATGTGAATGTTTTTCAGTAATAAACATGTCAGTTTGGGTTTGTTGTTTGCAAAATTCTTTGCTACAGTACGACCTTGAAATTAAATATGTTGCGTTACAATGAATGCGTAGCTTATCTCGGTTTTACTAAAAAACGTTAAAGGGCATGCTACTGCCCTACGATTACGTTCATGTCTAAAAATTGTTTGCTGCGTTGCGCTACAAAAAAGGACAAATTGTGTAATATTGAATGTTATCAGAATTTTATAACGCGTTATATTAAATTACAAATACATAGCTTTGCATATTGCATAAATAATTTTCCACAAAAGCTAAATAAGCATAGCAAGCTTTTGCTCGAACTTGCCCTGTCTTTTCCCTTCTTCAGAAACCTGGGACTGGACGTAGTCTGCATAGGATTAGATTCTCTATGCTTTACGTTGTTGACAAAGAGGGGAAGTGTGTGCCATTAGTGTGACTATAGACATCGCAAATACGAGAGTTTTCCAAAAAACGGGAAAAACACTCGGTAATACTTACAGACCTCTTCATGGTTGCAACCGAAAATAACTAAAGGAATTTTGAATTAAACAAAATTTTGTAGAGCGTTTTGCCAAAACTGAAATATTTTAATGTCAATACATGACCTGCACGTCCTCGTAGATCTTTCAAGTAATTCCTTATCGAATTGTTTATTATCTGATGCTTTCCTATTTGATCTGCAAATTTGTTTCGCAATTTTGTAAAAATCTAAACAGGTGGATTTCCATTCAGTGCAAAATGTCGAATGATTGATGTTTTCCAATAGTTTTCTTTTCAATACCATGCAGCCGTCAAGCGGCGCGCACCCGTTAGATTCGGTTCAAAGAGCACTTTTCCGCGAGATTTCACCCTGAATGGAAATTCTCCTAAACATAGATCTTAGCTAGCGATGATTTGAACTGGCATTTCTCAAAGTGATATATTAACTATAGATAAATCTGTATTATTTAATCTGTCCGTTATCTGAATTTGTGCATGGTATAGCGTCATGAGTTCACCCGTTTTTGTGGGTAGCCGCGCGCATGCGCGGCTAACCACAATGCCAGAGTGAAAACTTTTCCGCCTAAATGCCTAAATGGCTAAAATGATGGCGAGATGGCTAAAAAATCTTCGGCGATCGTCGACTCAACGAACTGGTGACGACTCCGCATTCGGCATAACTTTCGGATATTGTCGATTTACAACGAGAAAGAGTCAAATATTTGAACACATTTTTGTAAATTTTGTCCTGTTAGACGAAAGGTGAGTGCTATGCCATCGTTGTGGTGTTGCTTTTGGTTTGTTATTGGGCCATT